>OX439481.2:1411928-1709428 GCA_949320105.2 Crepidodera aurea | reverse complement strand
ATATTTTCAATCTTATCGATGTGGACTTGATAACCCGGATCCCATATAAGAGAAGCATACTCCAATTTGGATCTAACGAATGCATTAAAAAGTAATGTCACAGTATTCGTCTCTGCAAATGATTTGGTATTTCTAATCACAAAACCAAAATTTTTGTACGCTTCTCGTTGAACCCTGTTGGTGTGTTCAACAAAACTTAACTTGCTGTCGAATGTAACTCCAAGATCTTTGAAACTAGTACATTTTTGGTTGCTTTATTTTCAATCGTATAGTTAAAGGTGATTGGACTAACTCTTCTTGTAAATGAAAGTGAGAGAGAAATTAAGGGAAAGGCAGTTTTTTATGCACCAATCATGAATTCTATTAATGTCTGATTGCAGAATGTGACAATCGTTGATGTTAGAAACCGAGCGATATACTTTAAGGTCATCTGCGTAGAGTAAAGTGTTGCAATTTAAGGTCAAGATGATGTCATTAATGAAGATGATAAATAACAGTGGTCCGAGGACTCCGGAGGTCGCGTTAACTTCAATCGATTGGATACCACGATACTCTACAGTCAATTTTCTATTGGACAGATACGATTGGAATAAATCAATAAAGGAATCGGTCAACCCAAAATGAGAAGATAATTTGGACAGAAGAATACCGTGGTCCAATCGATCGAGGTTTTAGAGAAATCTGTATACATGACATCAACTTGACCACCGTGATCTAATTGTGTCGCAACATATTGTGTCAGACACATGAGATTGGTAACGGTTGATCTCCCGGGGTAAAATCCATGTTGTTCCTGACACACAGAAGGTTTTACATGAGAGAAAAGAGTCTCGTAGAGAAGATGTTCGAATACTTTGGAAGCGTTACAGATAATTGTAATTGGACGAAAATTTTCCACATCACTTTTGTCGCCTTTTTTGAAAATCGGGCAGATCCGCCCAGATTTCCATATATCGGGAAATCTACCTTCTTTTAAGGCAAGATTATACAAGAAGCACAAAGGTTTAACCAGCACGGAAGCACAGTCCTTGAGCAGAAATGCAGGAAGCCCGTCAGGGCCAGCTGTCGGTTTAGGTTTTAATTTTTTAAGAGCCTTCAATACCTCAGTTTCTGAAAAAGTGGGAACACTGCAAGAAGAACAATTTAGATTTAATGCTGACGAGGGAATATAACTGGACTGAAAGAAATTAGCAATAGGCATTCACAATATCATAAGGATCGTTCAGAGGTTGGTTATTGAAAGTCATAGTGTTAGGAATGTTACTCATCTTTTTCTTATTATTAAGATAGGACCAAAACTGGTTAGGATTAGATGTTATCTGTTGCTCTATAGTCCTAATAGTCGCGTCATTATACGCGAAAAAAGGCCTTAAAAAAGAAAATTTTTCGGGCAGCACCGATCGGAATGCGGTTTTCTGCATTCGCTTGCAAAAATTATTTGTAAAAAAATTACCTAATTTTTATTTGTCCAAAATCAGAAATTGCATTGTTGCAGCCAAAAATGCATTCGAAAAATGCATTTTTTGAGACGCCCTCGGACAACTTAATAACTTTGTAAGAAAGAGTCAGAACTGGCCCAGAATGGGTACTCGGGGGTTTTCGAGGTCGCTGATCACGATTATGATGTTCAAATTGACACCCTGACCACCTGGGGCTCAGGAACGCCGACGAACGTCATCTCCGTGGAACTCTCCCAGAATTCGTGCGGGGAAGGAAAAACACTTGGCGCCCGGGGGTTTTTTGGGTCGCTGAATTCAAATATGGCATCGGCGAACACCCCCCGCACACCTGGTGCGCCCCAACCTGGACGTAGACGTCCTCTCCGAGAATTTTCCTGACAAGAGTGTCAAAAACAACCCAAAAATCATTGTGGGGGAGTTTTATGGGTCGCTGAAGCAGAATTTGACGTTGAAAACGATCCCCCGAGAACCTGGTGCACCAGAACCTGGACCTGAACGTCTTCTTCGAGGCTTTTCCAGACACATTCGAAAAAGACGAACCGAAAATCGTTAAGGGGGGTTTTTTGGGTCGCTGAATTCAAATATGGCATCGGCGAACACCCCCCACACACCTGGTGCGCCCCAACCTGGACGTAGACGTCCTCTCCGAGAATTTTTCTGACACATTCGAAAAAGACGAACCGAAAATCGTTAAGGGGGGTTTTTTGGGTCGCTGAAGCAGAATTTGACGTCGAAAACGATCCCCCCAGCACCTGGTGCACCAGAACCTGGACCTGAACGTCTTCTCCGAGGCTTTTCCAGACACATTCGAAAAAGACGAACCGAAAATCGTTAAGGGGGGTTTTTCTGGATAGCTAAAGCAGAATTTGACATCGAAAACGACCCCCCGAGCACCTGGTGCACCGTAACCTGGACCTGAACGTCTTCTCCGAGGCTTTTCCAGACACATTCGAAAAGGACCCCTTAACGATTTTCGGTTCGTCTTTTTCGAATGTGTCTGGAAAAGCCTCGGAGAAGACGTTCAGGTCCAGGTTGCGGTGTACCAGGTGCTCGGTGGATCGTTTTCGATGTCAAATTCTGCTTTAGCGACCCAAAAAACCCCCCTTAACGATTTTCGATCGTCTTTTTCGAATGTGTCTGGAAAAACCTCGGAGAAGACATTCAGGTCCAGGTTGCGGTGCACTAGATGCTCGGGGGGTCGTTTTCGATGTCAAATTCTGCTTTAGCGACACAAAAAACCCCCCTTAACGATTTTCGGTTCGTCTTTTTCGAATGTGTCAGAAAAATTCTCGGAGAGGACGTCTACGTCCAGGTTGGGGCGCACCAGGTGTGTGGGGGGTGTTCGCCGATGCCATATTTGAATTCAGCGACCCAAAAAACCCCCCTTAACGATTTTCGGTTCGTCCTTTTCGAATGTGTCTGGAAAAGCCTCGGAGAAGACGTTCAGGTCCAGGTTGCGGTGCACCAGGTGCTCGGGGGATCGTTTTCAACATCAAATTCTGCTTTAGCGACCCATAAAACTCCCCCACAATGATTTTTGGGTTGTTTTTGACGCTCTTGTCAGGAAAATTCTCGGAGAGGACGTCTACGTCCAGGTTGGGGCGCACCAGGTATGCGGGGGGTGTTCGCCAATGCCATATTTGAATTCAGCGACCCAAAAAACCCCCGGGCGCCAAGTGTTTTTCCTTCCCCGCACGAATTCTGGGAGAGTTCCACGGAGATGACGTTCGTCGGCGTTCCTGAGCCCCAGGTGGCCAGGGTGTCAATTTGAACATCATAATCGTGATCAGCGACCTCGAAAACCCCCGAGTACCCATTCTGGGCCAGTTCTGACTCTTTCTTACAAAGTTATTAAGTTGTCCGAAGTGCGTCTCAAAAAATGCATTTTTCGAATGCAGTGTTTCAACTTTAAGTTGCGTATAATATCACCATTATACCATAGTGGATACTTCTTATTATTTTTTGGAGTGATCTTAGGAACATTAGTAGATATGATTGCGTCAATTTCATTATAGAACAGAGCATATGCACTGTCGATATCACTTTCTAACAACAACTGATCCCACTTAATATGTAGCAGATCGTCATACAATTGAACGAAGTTGGCTTTGCGGAAGTTATACCTGGGTTCGGACGCAGCTGTAAACTCTTGATTTGTAACTCCTGCGGTTATAGTGATTTCTAGAGCAAGATGAAAACTATCTTCACGTGTTAGGGGATCAGTGCATTTAGTTACTGTGAGTTCTGTGCGACTAAAAATTAAATGTAGAATACGGTTGCGAGAATTTAGTATGTGATTATATTGCCTAATATTAAGAAAATCAGAGAAGTTGTTTACTGACAACATGAAAGTATCAGCCTGAGCCAAATCTCCTTGATAATTATAATACTGAGGTATATTAAGATCACCAATAAGAACCAGATTATCGTCATTTAACAAATGAGTACAATTGGATAAAAGCTCATAATGCCAAAATTAAGTCTCGACGAATTGATCTTAAAATTCGAGTTTATTTACAAAAATTTAGATACAATAAAAATAGTCGGCTATTTGTCAAGGTCTTGGGATATTACTGTCGATTAAATGTAATGCAGTGGCGTACATATTTAAATACTTTTACAGTTACAACAAAAAGATTGGATAGGGAAATTATTGATACATTTTTATACAGGGTGTCCAGAGATGAAACCGACAAAATTTATGGGGTTATAGAGACTGTCAATATGATTGCAAAATGCTATATACAAATGTCCAAAACCGCTTCGTTACTAACATACAGAGTGATTTGTGAATTTAGACAAAAAATTCAGTCCGCCATTTTAATTACAGGAAATAGCCGATTTGGTTTAAATTTGGTACATGAATTAAACTAAAAGGCCTTAACAAGTAACCCTTTGAACGAAACCAATATCAGGACCGGAATATTCTTTATTAATGAGCCGTTAATAACTGTGCAAAGAAAATTGCTATTTTTATTGTTTCAGCTACTTTTTGGCTCATGTTCTGCTCACTTAACTTAAAGAACAGTCATTTTTGCAAAAATTTGCGGAGCAGAAAATTTAAATTTTGGGGCATTTAATTAGCCTTTAATGAGCCTTTAATTTTCCATGTATTGATTTTTAATTCTGTTGACTTTGCTCTTCCAGCTTAAGGGACGTACATGTCAATGGTATTCAATGCATGGGTAGGGATTTTAAAACATTAAATTTATAATATTTATTTTCATTTATTTTGAATTTCTTGTAGGTAAGTACATTGTATATAGAATAACTCCAGTTTAAATGAACAAAGTATTTTATATATCTATACGCCAAGAGTTTTGTAGAACAATAAGATAAAGTTAAATATTGATTTTTAGTATATGATTGAGATGGTAACACATAGATGGCGTTTAATTTGAAATTTCAAACCGCTAGAATGAGAATTTGACTATGAAGTGAAATAGGAATTAGGAACTAATTAAATAGTCATTTTTAATAAATATTGTGTGACTTATTTTCAAATTTTATAGCGAGAGTGTGGAATGGATTTATATTTTTAGAGGGAGACGAAAACAAATTGACGTTATTACGATATACACTTTTAAGTACTAAAATGAGAAATTTAGGTTGCGTATTTTACACGAGAAAAAAATTTGTTCTTGAAATTTATCTTTATTAATAACTTTATTACTTCGTGAGGTATATACTGACCTACATTTATTTGATAATCTATAAATTTTTTATATTATAGCACTACTTTTTTATTAATTTTTTTTACTAAATGCAAAAATTCGTTTTTAGATTTTAACATTAGAGACAGACCAGGCCAAACCGATTTTAAATAAAAAAAATTTAAACAAGAGGGGTGCTAAAGGGTTAATTTGAGAGTGGGGTGAAAAGTGAAGCAGAATGGTATTTTTCGATTTTCCGCGAAAAAAATATCCAATGGCAAAGTTGTAGATCTGGAAAAAAAATACAACTTCTGTGTAAGTCATTTTTTACCATAACGTAATAGATTTTCGAGGAAAATGCAAAAAATTATAAAAATTTTTTTTTTTAAATTTTTTATTTTTAATTTCCGCAAAAATAATTTATTTTGATGAAATATTGTGGAAGTATATCTTTTTAGGACTCAGATAAGTAATCAAAAAAATTTTCAGATTAAAAAGTTTGACGGTTTCAAGATATTAAAGTTTTTAGGTTAAAAACATTTTTTTTTTTAAAAATAAAGTTCGTTGGCAAAATTTCATCATACGTGGTTCTTCAGGTGCTCATTTTTTTGTTTTTACATGAACTTTTTGATACAATAAAAAAATAATAGTCCCCATTTAAAAACATGCTCAAAAATTGAAAAACTCAACAAATCATTTTTGCAATATCGAATTTTTGAGTAATTTTTGATAATTTGTTTAAATTTGTAATAAAATTAAAAAACTGATTACTCCATTGAATTCTGCAAAAAAAAAACAAAAAAAACTGTAGTTCATTGATTTATTTGAAATTTGTAATGTTATTTATTATTTTAGATATTTAATAATTATTTAGTTAGTATATTTCACAATTTCCTTAATTAGTGCATCGACTCCAGGTATAGTGTTATTGACTTATGAATACTGTTTAATCGGCAATAACAATGTATGGCTACCTGAAGTACTTTGCGTGATAGATGGGAATTGATATATGTTTTGAGGTGAAATGATTTATTGTACAATGATTATAATTTGAGCTGGCAAAGAGAATAGACATAAATAAATTGGGTGTTTTAGAAAAATGAGTTTAAATTATTTAAGTCCAGCCATCTATGATTAGAAGAGAGTATTGACAATTATTAAAAGCAAAAATTCCCGGTGTATTGGGGTTGCATACACAATTTGTATTGTGTGTTGCAAAGCTTTTATTTGACTGATTCTAGTCAAAAAGTCACTCTCTTCTTTCGTATCCCTTTCAGAGATTAATACAAAGTTAGAAAACGAGTAAGGAATTTAATTTATCAGATTCGACATCCTAAGACCGGTTTCTGCCTTTCGGCTTCGTCAGTTAGGCTTTTCGAATCCAATAAATAAAATTCCAAACTCGTACAAGTCAGTAGCTATATCCGCTATAAGATAAAATTTTTAGATGTGCTGCCATCTATGATTAGAAGAGAGTATTGAGAATTATTAAAAGATGGCAGCACATCTAAAAATTTTATCTTATAGCGGATATAGCTACTGACTTGTACGAGTTTGGAATTTTATTTATTGGATTCGAAAAGCCTAACTGACGAAGCCGAAAGGCAGAAACCGGTCTTAGGGTGTCGAATCTGATAAATTAAATTCCTTACTCGTTTTCTAACTTTGTATTAATCTCTGAAAGGGATACGAAAGAAGAGAGTGACTTTTTGACTAGAATCAGTCAAATAAAAGCTTTGCAACACACAATACAAATTGTGTATGCAACCCCAATACACCGGGAATTTTTGCTTTTAATAATTGTCAATACTCTCTTCTAATCATAGATGGCAGCACATCTAAAAATTTTATCTTATAGCTACTGACTTGTACGAGTTTGGAATTTTATTTATTGGATTCGAAAAGCCTAACTGACGAAGCCGAAAGGCAGAAACCGGTCTTAGGATGTCGAATCTGATAAATTAAATTCCTTACTCGTTTTCTATTTAAGTCCAAATTAAGAATTTAGTTTATCACAGATTTTTGTTCCGTATTGTTATAAATATTCAATTATAATAATGAAAATGCAGATAAATATAAAATATAATTATTTTTTAAATAATTTTATTGTATAATCAAAAAATATCCAGTATGAAAGTTGTAGATTATGAAAAAATCTTCAACTTTTGAAAGGTCACCTTTTAACATAACCTCAAAACTCTTTTGAAAACCGTTAAATTTTTTATTCTGAAAAAATTTGTGGTTATCCGAGTCCTAAAAAGGTATACTTTCACAAAATTTCATCAAAATTAAATTATTTTTGCGAAAATTAAAAATAATTTAAATATTATTTTGCATTTTCCGCGAAAATTTTGAGGTTATGGTAAAAAATTACTCACATAGAAATTGTACATTTTTTCCAGATCTACAACTTTCAAACTTTCAAATTAACCATTTAGTACCCCTCTTGTTGGACGAATTTTGTTTACGTTCTTTGTAAGCCCCTTTACCACCTCCAATAAAAACCCTGCAGAAAAATTATTATTATCTCTAAATCTAATTTGCCTGCTCTATTAGCAGGGTAGTAAAAATTCTTTTGTGACACATAATCTTTTTATAGTCTATTTTTATGTATGAGAGAGTATTAAAATAATAAAGCGTTCTTAATCCATAGGCGTACCACTTCTTTTAGTAGACAGTTAAAATATTTTCTGAAGTTATACCTCGAGTATTTTCGTATGAATTAACATTTGTATAAATATAATAAATATATCGGGTTTACACTTATATTTTCACCTAATTAACCTGCTTATAACAGCTGAAGGTAAAAAAGTGCAATTTTTTCTAAAATGTTTTATTTTTCTACAAGGTATGTTAAGAACATTGTGTCAAACGGGTTATGTAGGTATAAGGGTTTAAACTTTGACTTTTAAACAACGTTACGTTCATAAATAATAATTTGAATATAAAAACTACTTCTTACCTACAAATCCAAATCAGAATCGAAATCAAAAGATCAACTGTCGCAACCAATATTTACAATGAGTGGCTCGATCATTTCATCAGTAATATTGTCCAACTTCCACATTTTCTCTTCTTCTTTAATCGTATGATTTACTGCCTTTTCCCAGTTTTCAGGCTTCACATTATTTACAGCCTCCAAAAACAACTGTTTAACATCACTCATTTTAAAAAAATTATTTTTTCTTGAAACTTCTCCCTTTACCTGTGCCCATATCAGTTCAATCGGGTTTACTTCGCAATGATATGGTGGTGATCTAACCACCGTCATCCCACGATTTTTTTTTTCATATTTTTTTAATTTCTCTTTATGAAGGGAACACAAATGATACAGTTCTTTTCTCACAGAACCGGGATGGAACTTAATATTCTTTGAATTTAGCCAATTCTGTAAATCTTTTTTTAACCACTTGGTTGTGGGCATTTTTTCTATAAGTCTCGAGTGATAACTTGCATTATCCATTACTATTATACAGTTCTGAGGAAGAAGATCTATTATTTGTTCGAACCACTCTTTAAAGATATCAGCATTCATGTCCTCATGGTAGTCACCGGTACGAGTAGATTCAAAAGTCAATAAACCACCTTTAACAAAACCGTTTGAACTACCGATGTGCACTATTATCAGTCTGCGCCCCTTTCCTTTTGGTCGATTTAAACCAGTAGATAAATTATTTAATAAAGCCTGTCTTCGACTTGTAACAGTTTCATCTTGCCAAAATTTATTTGGTGTATGTCCCTCGTTGATCCATGTTTCATCTAAATAAAATATATTTCTTCTTTGGTTTCTCATTTCTTTTATAGTCCTTAGGTAATTTCTTCTTCATACTACAATATCGCTTCTTCAAAATAGACTTTCTGGAATGCTTTTTCCATAGAAAACCTATTTCTTTTAAAAGTTTCCATAGTGTACTTCGACTCATTTCAGGGTAATCCTTATCATCTCGAACCGTGGCAAAAACTTTGTCTACTGTCGGAAATTCTTTTCTAAAGAAGAACGCATGCACTTTCCTTCGAAGTCTTTCTTTCAAATGATTTTCTATTTGAAATTTTGGTTTTCCTGGAGCTTTACGTGCTGTTTGAAACTCGCCACATTTCTCTTCTTTAACAACTCTGTAAATCGTAGATTTCCCAACACCAAGCGTACTACTAATTAATTCCATTGTGTCATCAACACTTTTACATAAATGTTTGTCTGTAAATGATTTAAAACAATTAAATATTAATGTTTTTTCATTAACTGTTAAAGGACCGATTTTTTGTCGTTTACGCGGCCATTCCAAATTTTCCATGATCACACTAGAATTCACAATAGACTGCACACTGCACCTTGCAAGTTGCAACTAAACGACATTTAGTAAACTGTCAAGAATACACAATTTGGACCTCCTTACTAAATGGAAAACCTACAATCGCATTTTCGGTGAAATTTGTTGGGAAGGGATTTATCTACTTATAATTCGATTACTGTAAGAAATTCCTGGAATTAAAATAAAACAAAATTGGCAAATAGGTACTTATAGAAAATAATCTTAAGATACGACTATGTAATCTTTAATACACAGGGCTTTTTGCCTGTCCAAACCTTTTTCTATTGTTCTGTACAGCTTATGGTTAAAAAAGACCAATAAAAGACCCAAAACTTGTATTAGCTCAGGTACATTTATGACAATTTTAGGAAATATTTAGATTATTCTGTAAAAATATTTAAAATGACCGTACTAAGTTTTGCATTAGAAATGCTGTTTTATTACTCTCTCATACATAAAAATAGACTATAGTATATTGTGCGACGAGTGCGCAAAGTTGTCGATTGCCCACGAGAGCGATGTTAAGCGCACTCATTGTTGTAAATTACTAATTTTAATTTTACAATTTATCTGTCACTTAGGTAAACGTCACATTTTTTGGGGTTCTGTATTGTCAATTTTCCTAATCAGTGCGCAAAGTTATGTTTTCCCGCATGGCGAAAGCTGTTAGACGAACAATGCGAAGCAAAATTTACTTTTCCTACGACTATATGCGAAAGCAGCTTATATCGCATAAATAAATACGTCAGAAAGTTGACAATATCTGTCACATTTAAAACAGTGATGATATGAAGTTAAAACTGACACGATATGAATATTTCATATCAGTTTTGAATTTTGCATTTCTATCTAGAAGGCAGGAACTGTCAAATCAATGACACAAAGTTTAAAAGTAAGTACTAACATATTAAGTTAATTTAATTGTTGATTCTTATTAAATCATTTTTATCTTTGCAATTTGATTTAATTATTAGTCGTAGGAAAAATATTGTACATAACGCGTTCAGTTTCCACACTCTCCGCTGCGCGCCTCGTGCTAAACGTTCACTCGTGTGAAATAAGTCACTTTCTACACTTGTTATGTAATATACTATTTCCTACGACCACATAGGAAAGTAACAGATATCGCACTCTCTACTCCGACGGTAGGTAGTAGTTTCCGCACGTTTGTTTTATTATCAGATTTTTAATCAGAGTAGTTTTGTCATAATATCTAATGTGTCATCGAAAAAAATCACCCTATATAATTTTGTCATTTTTGTAAAAAAAATAAGAAAGTCCGGAATCGAAACAAGGTCTTCTAGAACATTGTAGCGCATCTACAAATAGTGACAGACACTATAATCATTGAGCTAATACGGCACGAAGTATCTATATCTTGTAGGAATTTTTAACAATAAAAAAATTATTAAAAATTAAAAGTATCTTGTGGCCTTTTAAGTAATTTTGCACTAGAAACTGATTAATTATTAAAACTAAAGAAGTCCTTTGAAATGGTTCATCAGCCTCTTTTCGATTTAATTTCTTGTACACAGCACACATGTCAAATAAAACATCGATTTTCTTCTATTTTCACTTGTAATCTCCCTAGAGCTTGAATTACTATCGGAAATATTTCCGAAGGCATGAATTTTTTAAAAGTGTTTTAAAAAAATTCATGCTTGAGGAGATAATTCAAGATCGTGGGAGATTCGGTAAGAAAATTTCACACCAAAGTAATATAAAAAATTACAACATGACATTTTCGTAAGACTTATAATTTGACACTTGACAGAAATCCTATCGCTGTGGTACAGCCCAGGGTAGGAAAATACTATCGCCAAGTTTTTTAGTTGCTACAGAAACGAGGTGAAACGAAAGCTTCTTATTGGTTAGAAAATGTTGGTGTGAAATTTTCAGTAGTAATACTATAAGTACTTAAAATAATCATGTTATACATCGATAACTTGTTGCATAATTACAAAGAGTGTCAGTTTGATAATCCGACCGCGACCGTTATTGTTTTGTTTTCAAATAAATGTTAATTATCAATATATTGTTTGTATTTATTCTACTACAAAAGTTTTTTTTTTATTATTAAACACCCATAAAGGCATTTAGTATATTACAATCTGGTCAACAGTGACCAATGAGCAATTTAATTCTAACTTAATCTAATAACTAAGGTATACTCATCAGCGTTCCTTAGGTTCTGTAGAAAGGATTGCACTAAACTTTAACGTGCACACATAAGCTCTGCTTTTGCACTAAAAACACTAAACTAACTCAAAGGGCTTGATCCTCTTAAGTCTTCTTTCTAACCCAGTATTGTCAAGGAGCTGGATAGCCTCGACATTGACATGATGATGAAGTCTTTCTTCATGACTCTTGGCTAATTTCTTGATGGTCTGGTCAACAGTGTCTATTTCCAGATCCCTGTGAAGGTCACTATTGCGAATGTACCAAGGGGCATTTACTATGTTCCTCAGTGCTTTGTTTTGAAATCTTTGGATGATTGCTAAGTTTCTTGCTTTGGTGCATCCCCATAGTTGGATACCATAGGTCCATACAGGCTTAAGTATCTGCTTATAAAGCATAAGCTTATTATGTAGAGACAGAGTGGAGTTTCTTCCAATTAGCCAGTACATTTTTCTATATTTCAGTCCAAGTTCTTCTCTTTTCTTTTTAACATGCACTTTCCATCGGACTTTGGCATCTAATGTAATACCTAAGTATTTTGCTGTGTTTGAATATGGAATCAGGTTATTGTTTATTCTGACTGGAATATGATCTATCCTTTTGTTTGTAAAGTTAATGTGGAGTGATTTAGTTTCATTAAGTTTAATTTTCCATCTCTTCGTCCAGTCATAGATAAGGTGGACGGCTGTTTGCAGCTTGTGGGTTGCTTCTTGATTGCTCTTTCCTACCGCTAAAATGGCAGTGTCGTCGGCGAAGGTGGCTATGGTATTGTTTTCTAACTCTGGAATATCACATGTGTACAGTAAGTATAGGACAGGTCCTAGGACACTTCCTTGTGGTACTCCAGCCTTAATTTCTTTAAGATCGGAATAGGCTTCTTCTTGGCTAATTCTAAAGTATCTTTCCGATATATATGAATGGAGGATATCTGTATATTGTTTTGGAAGGAAAAGCCTTCATGCCAAACCTTATCAAACGCTTGTGCTACATCAAAAAAGATAGTAGCACAAATGTTTTTCTCTTCTAATGATTTCTCTGTAATGTTGGTTATTCTATGAACTTGGTCGATCGTAGAGTGCTTATTTCTAAATCCAAATTGGTGATCAGGGATAATTTCTCTTTCTTCGATAAGTGGTTTTAGTCTTTTGAGTAGGAGTTTCTCAAATAGTTTCGACATAACGGGCAGTAATGAGATCGGTCTGTATGACGATGCCTCATGTGGTGGTTTCCCTGGCTTGGGTATCATTATGACTTCCGCAATTTTCCAAAGGCTGGGTACATACTTCAATCTGAAGGCAGCATTTATTAGGTTAGTTATTTTAATTATTGCTTTTTTGGGTAATTGTTTTAAAATTTCTCCAGGAATTAAGTCAAAACCTGGAGCTTTTTTCGGATTGATATTTTCTTTTATTTCGGTAATTACTTCTTTGGGAGAGGTAAATTCTATTTCTTGACCAATCTGTGGCTGATCTTCCAGAGTGGGTTCTTCATCTTGATCTTCATGAGGTTGAAAGATTTTTTCTAGATGATTTGCAAATCTTGTTGCTTTTTGCTCATTATTTCTAGCCCATTTACCATCTTCCAATCTGACAGGTGGTATTCGCATTATGGGTCTTTTCAATCTCTTAGTAGCTTTCCATAGTGAATAATCAGTACTACTGTCGTCTGTCAATTCTCTTAGGTAAATACTAATCGATTCTTCTTTAATTTGTTGTATGTCTCTTTTGAATCTTTGGGTAGCATTATTGAGTATAGTTTTATCTTGTGGGGCTCTAGTTTGCTGCCATTTTCTTCTAAGCATTCTTTTTTCAGAGATTAGTTCCCTTATTTCTCTAGGATAGTTGTTTCCTACCGTCCTTCTATTAATAGCAGGTGTAGTTTCCCAAGCTGCTTGTTGGATATTATCATTAAGCAATTTCACTTCGTCGTCTAGTTGTTGTTAAATCTTAAAGGAACAGATAGATTAATTTTTTCTTCAAGAATGATTTTGAAGCTTTTCCAATCTGTTAATTTGTTAGTGTTAAGATGATATGGGAATAATCAGAATTCATGTCCGATCCTTCTTCTATTTCTAAAAAGTTGACCGATATGTTTTTGATTATAAAGAAATCAAGGTCTGGAATCTTGTTGGGATCGGTTGACCAATAGGTAGGCTTTCCAGTGGATAAAGCTTCACACTTATATTCTTTCATTGCTTCTAAAAGTTCTTTACCTTTAGTGAATCTAGATCCCCAGTGGGTATTTTTGGCATTAAAGTCACCGCCAATAATAAATGTGTTTCCCTGATTAGATAGGAAATCTATATATTGGTTTTTCTTCAAAGAATATCTTGGTGGGCAATAGGTAGCAACTAGAGTAATCTGGGAGTGTCTAATGCTCACACTTACTGCAGTAGGCTGGATTTCTCTGGTCTTATATTCTATTTCTTCATGATGTAAGATATTATCCTTAATTATTATGGCACTTACACCTCTCGCTGCATTGTCAGGATGGTTAGTATGATAAATTTTATAATTTTTAAATTTAATATGTGACTGATTAGTAAAATGCGTTTCAGAAATGAGACACACATCTAGTTTATTTACATCTAGGATTATTTGCAATTCTTGTTGGTGTTGCAAGAGACCATTAGCGTCCCATTTCATTATTTTAAAATTAGCCATTTCTCTGCTTTGGAATAGCTCCTTTGGCACTATGTTCTAAACGAGTTAATCGTTCATCAAATTTTTGGAATAACTGCTCCTGTTTCTTAAGTTGTTCTAAGATCAATTGTAAGTCGGGTCAGTAGTTGCTTTAATTTGTGTTCTAACATTATTGTTTTTACTGGCATTTGATGGTCCTGCAACAGCTTGGTTGTAGGAAGATGGCCTATTTTCACTTTTTTGAACTTGATTTCCGTTATTCGTTCTTTGTACTGAAGAGTCAGTTCTTACCTGTTGTACTTGTCGTACTGGTTGTCTAGGTAAAGATGGTTTCTTCGTAGTATCAGCTCTAATTTTTTGTATTTGTTTAGCAACGATACACCCTCGATAATTAGCAGGGTGGTTACCGCCGCAATGAATGCATTTTGGCTGTACATTTTCTGGCTTTGTACAATCTTTGGTATAATGTTTTCCAGTCCATTTGACACATCTTGGTTCTTTACCACAGAAACCTTGTGTGTGCCCATAGCCCTGGCATCTCTTACATTGGGGAACTAATTTTGTTTTTTTAATTGGTTTAATTTCAACCCTGATTCCCAGTATATCCGTAATACTATAGATTTTATTTACATCTTCATTATGTTTAAATGTCAACATAAACATGTTTAGCGGTTGCTTAGTTTTAAACTTAAGTTTTTTAGTGGCTTCTAATAACTTATATCCCCTTTTTCGAAGGTTTAATTCCTCGTGAAGAGCTTTAAAGTTGTCAATGCCATCTACCACTATTGGTATAGAGGTTTTTTGGCTTTTATCTGTTGAGTAATTGAGACAGTTTGTGGAGGTGAGAGTGAGGTATCCATTCTTCTTTTCTTGTTGTTTCCCTGTTTCTTTCTTATCCACTCTGTCTCTCTAGCTAATTCTTCTTCATCAGTGTGATATTCTATTTTATCTTTTTCCTCTTCCTGTGGAGGAGGAGATAATTTCTTTAGCAGATCTTTGCATTTGATCTAATTGTTGTTGTATAGTATTTAATTTGTTTACTAAACATCTTTTTTCATTTTCGGAATTTTTCCAAGCATTGTATAGTGCTTGTTCATTTTGAGATCTAGCAAAATTTTCCTGAAACAGCGGAATATTCTGTTGACCTACATCTAACAGCGACACACGAAACACAGGTGATTGTTGGTGCATCGAGACACTTTATTTTTATTTATTACAACACGATAATTGCGGCCGTGTCATTGACCGCCGGTATCAATGATTTAACATAATACTCGATTTTAACTTTTGTTTTCGTATCGAAATCGCTTACCGACACTTGTTTACGCTTCAACGGTAAAATGAATACTACAAAAGTGATTATAAATAAACAGCATTATTTATAATATAAACTAAACTAAATACACAAATAAAACTAACACATTTCACAATATTTCGTAAAATTATCACGTGGTCGTAGGAAAAATAGTGTACATTACTTGTGCGAAAGTACTAAATGAGAAATTTCGTTTGCGTATTTTACAAGAGAGAAAAAATTTTTCTTGAATTTGTTACCTCATGAGTTATATGCTGACCTAAATTTATTTGATAATCTATAAACTTTTTATATTCTAGCACTAGTTTTTTATTAATTTTTCTTGTGGGATTGTCTCACTCGGCTTACGCCTCTTGCGACAATATTTCCCACTCGTGTGAAAAGTGTCACTTTCCGCACTCGTTATGTAATATACTATTTCGCTCGGAACTAATTAATTAGCCAAACAGCCATTTTACACCCGAAAAGGCGGGCGCAAAGGTAGTTCTTTTCCCGCATAAGTAAAAAAAACTAATTAAAGACTTTCATGAAATTATTCATTTTATTTGCTGCATCAATCCTCACTACATTTTTCTAAAAATTATTCGATACCACTTTATAAAAAAATTAACGGAAAAGATTATTTTTAGAAGCACTATAAAATTTTATTTACTTTTAAGTAGTCTATCAACTAAAATGAAGAAACCCTATTTCCACTGCAGCGTCTACGAGTCGAGTCTTTATTAATTCTGACTTATAATTTAATTTTCTTTATCTTTCACGAAGAAGTTCACTTATACTTAAACGAGAAAATGTTTGTGACAAGACAAATAAATAAAAAAGTGGCTGCTGTAATTAAGAGTTTTATAGAAAATAAAATTTTCCGTTCCAGAGTTTAAGACATAGATTTAATAATATAACCAACTTGAAAAAACAAACTATTCAAAAAAATATCTCTACATTCTGTTGATTTCATAAACGTTGTTTATATACATCATATTCTGGCTTATTCAGACGACCATTAGTTATTTCTCAATAAACAACATTGCTTATCAGGATTCCTCAATGTTGAAAAGTTGGCCCTGGAACCAAATATTCCGAAAGGTTAGGCAAATCTCCGAGCATTTTCCAAGCTGAAATATACGCCATCGGAAAACGTGTCCAGTTTAACATAGAAAGAAATTTTCGCAGACAAGAGATCATCATCATGTCAGACAGCCAAGCAACCATTAACGCCTTGAACTCCCAGGTAATCAACTCCCAGATGGTTTGGGAGTGCCTAGAGAATCTAAACGAACTCGCAAAAAAAGGGGCTGAAACACCATTTCTGCGGAATAAACACCAGTACAATACTTGATGAACTTGGAAAAGAAGTAAATAACAAAAGATCCCAATACTGGACTACAAGGAATGAGGCAGGCCAACACTACTGGGAAACTATAACCAGAAGAGATCTGACGACGATCCTCAACGATTGGGCAGCAGTAGGGGGCACAATAGATCTTATAGGTCGCAGTGTATCTACACCCCCATCACAGATAGATAGATAGATGCGTCCTATCGAAAGATTAGATTATATTAGATTAGAGAAAAACGCTAAAAACCGTTTTTTATGTTTTTAATTTTTATCTCCCGCAAAAATAATTTTTTTTTAATAAAATTTGGTGAAAACGTTCTTTTTTATGTTTTAAAAAGGCTGTAATTTTAAATTTAAAATTATATTTCTATATTCCCGCAGTAGATTAAAGATTAAAGTACATGTTAGATTAATAGACAGCAATTTGACGACACTTTTTGCAATGCGACGTGCTTTCGTAGATAACGTTCGTAACTTTAATTATAGAGGAGCTCGAAACATTTTCTACATATTTATTGGATTACGAGTCTCATTTGTATTCCTCTAACTAGAGAAAAACAATCTCTAAAAGCTGCGCTTTTTACACATACAGGAACTTGTTTGATTAGTAGCAATAAGCAAAGCAAAAAAAAAGGATCAACAACCAATCTTTTAAACTACTAAAAATACTTCAACATCGGTCTTGCCATACCCGGACTACTCTCTTTGAAGTCTTCTGTTAAAAGGATATTTTTGAACTTTAAATGATAGAGTATCTCTAATACCGCTCTTGTTATTTTAACCTGACTTACAATAACGAGGGCAAATATTTGTTCCTATTGTTAGTTGGAAGACCGATGTTTGAAATGTGTGAGTACAACTCGTCTGCGAGAATGTACCACGTGACCATCTCGAAATCGTGTCAACGTTGCCAAATTTAAATTTAGACAGTTCAACAAAAAGTAGAGCAAAACATATATTTTAGTTCACTTGAAACCTTCGTACAAGAAGAAATAGAAGAAGTGATTAGGACAGACAGCCAAATTATTGGATTCAAACCAATTATAAGCTCTTTAGATCCGTTATGGAAATATTAATTCAAAATATAAAACATTTTTCAGAAAAATATTTATTTTTCACAGTTATACGAATTTAAATTAAGAAAAAGCTTAATTTTCAATCGAAAAAATTAGTTTTAGTCCAGTAACTGAAGGGTCAAACCTGGGAATAAGTCTGGCATGAGTTCCCACATAGCGCATTTTGTAGGTCACCGCAGGTGTTTTAACATGAGAAAATCCTTAACGCGTTGTGGTCAAGGGGAACCTGGAAAATGGGTTTCCCGCTAATATCTGGCTAAATATGCCAATTAGAGAATTTTTGTTCAGACAAAAAATGGAGATCAGCTCATTCTCTACAAAAATGGCCCTCATCATTTTCTTCGAAAATAGTTTTCGAGATAATGACACTCAAAAGTCCCCTCATTTCAGCTGCTGCTCTACCTTCAGGAATTCCGCTTTCTATGAATTAACGCGTAACCGGGCGGACGAATTGTTCAATATCTCGGAAAAAAAATAATATTTTTCGATGATTCAAAGTTCATCGGAATGGGAAAACCCGTAGCTACAATTCCATGTGACTTGAAGTCAGTTCGTATTTACCAAAAATATTTAAAAAAGCGGTCAAAGTTTTTTGCAACAATATTTAGAGGCTGCTTCATTAATTTATTCATATTTTCTTTAAAAATAGTCATTTATTCTAATTTTGCCTTAATAATGGGACCTTAGGGGGTCTTGAATGACCTCAGAAATTTTTTTTCAATACTTTTCTGGCGTTCTAATATTCAATTGATTTGTTTATTTGCATATTTTAGCCAATTTCGGAGTTCCAGAGAATCTTCGGAACAAGCGCGAATTATAATCTTATGATCCGTTTGTAAGGCTTTTTCTTGCCACAAAGAAAAATATGCCTTACAAGTGACACCCTAGTACGGAAATTGCTCGAGCGCCAGATTATTTAATGTGGTTTGCTCCACAACCCTTAGAAACGGCGTCTTAGGGACACAGGTAGCTTCAGATGGAGATAGATACGGTATCTCCAGGGGTCTAGTTGACTTCAGACTTAATTATTTTTAATTTATTATATACCTTTAATAACCCTGAAAAGAGGTAAGGTTGGTGAATATAAACCAGGAAATAAACGTAACACTTATATTGTTTTTAGCTATGTTACACAATAAAAATTTGTTTTATTTCAAAGCCCAACCCTATTCAACCCTGAACAAAAAAATTAAATTAAATGCTCGATTCGGAATTTACTTCGCGTAATAATCGGGTTTCGCGTAATAATCGGACTGACTCAATCAGACTAAGTTAAAGATATCAAAATAAGGAAAAACTCGAGTAAGATTATTGAATTAATTAAATACTAATATTCGGCGGAAGCATTCGTTAAATTTATTAATTCAAATTAAACGGAAAAATCTATTTAAATGATTTATCTACTCAATCGACCAGGAGAAACGGGAATACAGACTTACGATCGAATTTACCAGGTTTCTACAAAATAACGGCAATTTTAGCCAGAAACGGAGTCTTGTCCTAAGCTTTTAACGTACCATTCATTAGCAAACGATAGCTAACCAGGAATGCTAATGCCTGTTGACGCAAGCCTAGTTTGAAAAAGATATTAATAAACGATAGCTAATCAGGAGAATTAATATCAATTCCAACAATCCTCTAAACGGGAACGCGGCGGGTGAATTTACAGTGGACCCCTTGATATTGATTAACGATAGCAAACCAGGAAAATCAATACCAATCCCGGCAAGTCCAAATACAAAACAAAAACACGCTTGAGGTTGTCAGACCCTTTTTAGGCGTTTAGCGTACCATTCATTAGCAAACGATAGCTAACCAGGAATGCTAATGTCTGTTGGCGCAAGCCTAAGACAGGACGAATATTGATTAACGATAGCAAACCAGGAAAATCAATAAAAGTCCCGTCAGACCTTAGACCTCAATGAATATATCCAAAATACGGTTTTTGATTAATTATAGTGAATATAAATAATTAAGAAAAGGAATACGAATTCGGAATAACCTGGTAAAGTCGTATCTAATCTCGTTCCGGCTCTTTAAGAGGAAAATACTAAGCGGCTTTTATTATATTACAAAACGAAAATTTAAAAATCAAACGTTTGCTTCCGGACGGCACGACAATTAAAAGTGAAACGAAAACAGTTAACTTGAAAATATTTCTAAATTAATTTCCCAAAACAAAATTAAAATTTCAATAATCTAACTCGATCAACAAAGTAAAAATTTAATTATTCAAAAACAAAATCTCGAAAACCCAAACGCGGACGGGATTGAAAATAATTTAATTTTCCCAAAAACTAAATCTCAAAATCTAAATCAGAAATAATTTAATTAATTAAATAAATCTCAAAAACAAATCTTAAATTTCGGCAAAAATGTAAATCAAATAAGATTTTAAAATTCGGATGTGATTTCGTAGTTATAAATCAAAATAATTAAAACGCGTGTAAAATAAAACGAATCGTTTGGCTTCAAATTGACGACGGTCTTTCACGGCGAAAAACTTATCTATGTTTACCTCGGTTTTTTTTGGTTTATCGGCGGAAAAATTTGTAACGGACAGAATTATTTACTCGACTGGAATTTTCGACTCGAATACAAAGAATCAATCTTATTTTTAAATTCGTAAAACATTTGGGCACTGAATAGTCCCTTATCCGGATAGTTTCCCTACTATTTCTATAAAAGTATCGCGCGCGCATCTAGCGACTAGGCCGTATTTGTTTCGTTAAAGAATTAAAAATGTACTGGGTGAGCTAGCCACAAATCGAACATTCCATTTAATTTGAAATAAATTTTGATTTAATTTGAAATTGAATGTTAAAAAAAAATAACTTCATTACACGTTATATTGATTTCCAATGCACATCATTTCAAAGCTTGGTCTACTTTTCAAATATATTTTTTTATTTTTAATAGAGTCTAATAATTTTCGAGAAATGAGGAAAATTGGTCACACGAATCAAAACCGGCCTTTTTTTGTTTATCCATTTCTTGTTCCCGCTCTTTATTTCTTGAGGATTAATAATTAGATGAAAGTAAATTTCTGAGGTCTAAGGTTCCATTATCAAGGCAAAATTAGAATAAATGACTATTTTTAAAGAAAATATGAATAAATTAATGAAGCAGCCTCTAAATATTGTTGAAAAAAACTTTGACCGCTTTTTTTAAATATTTTTGGTAAATACGAACTGACTTCAAGTCACATGGAATTGTAGCTACGGGTTTTCCCATTCCGATGAACTTTGAATCATCGAAAAATATTATTTTTTTCCCGAGATATTGAACAATTCGTCCGCCCAGTTACGCGTTAATTCATAAAAAGCGGAATTCCTGAAGGTAGAGCAGAAGCTGAAATGAGGGGACTTTTGAGTGCCATTATCTCGAAAACTATTGAATTTTCGAAGAAAATGATAAGGGCCATTTTTGTAGAGAATGAGTTGATCTCCATTTTTTGTCTGAACAAAAATTCTCTTAGGATGTCGAATCTAATAAATTAAAATTCCTTACTGGTTTACTCACTTTGTATTAATCTCTGAAAGGGATAAAAAAGAAGAGAGTGACATCTTGACTAGATTCAGTCAAAATTTAATGTCAATACTCTCTTCTTACCATAGATGGTAGCACATCTAAAAATTCTCTAATTGGCATATTTAGCCAGATATTAGCGGGAAACCCATTTTCCAGGTTTTGGGGCCCATTTTCAGCCCCTCCTCTTGACCATAACGCATTAAGGATTTTCTCATTTTAAAACACCTGCGATGACCTACAAATTGCGCTATGTGGGAACTCAGGCCCGACTTATTCCCAGCTTTCGATCTTTTCAGTCCTTCATTTACTGGACTATTTATACATTTTCAATTTATAATTTTATCCAGAGCTCATTTGTTAATTATCTAATGGTATATGTCTACATAACTGCCTATCCTTAAAAATCAAATAACTCACTTATTTTTCATCTAAACTTCAACATATTATACATTTTCGGAAAGGGAAAGAGTTCACCTTTCATATAATTCATATAATAAAAATATATAGGGTGTGTCGTTAAAAAAATCGACGTTATTTGCATTTTAAAAAGACCGCTTTTTTAAAACACCCTATATAAGATTTTACTAAATAAACATTTATACTGAAAAAAACTTTATATAAAAAGAAACTGTTCAGTGAAAACCGCACCTTCCTATCATTTCTGAGTTTCGAGATATTTGCAGTTAAAATGGGTCAGAAACTTCTGGGACACCCGGTATTTCAAAAATAAAGGTACTTTATTCCTGAGTAAATTTCATATTTTTTGACAAATCTCATATACGACTGAAAAAATTTGATGAGATTGCATTTTAGGTTTTTAAATAAAAAACTGTTAGTTATAAAAGTCTTTTTAATATAATAATAATATAAGAATATTTTTTTGTATGAACTTTCTGGTTACCGGTTTTGATATCTGAAATTTCATCAGAATTGATCATAAAAGTATATTACAGGAAATCTTTGAATATGTTGGCAATAAAGTACATTCAAATCTGTTTAGGATTATAATAAATAGGACCTTTTGAAATTTGTTTTAGGGTAAATCGGCGTTAGTCTACAACAGTGATGGCTTAATATGGCTTATCTGTATACACGGAAATTAGTATAATAAAAATAGTCCTGGTTTCCCCTACTTTAAGGGAAAGAAATCTGTAAATTCTCTTTTCCAATAAATATTTTATTTATTCCTGATACAAATAGTGTTTGGTGAAGTTCGCAGCCAATGAAAATATATTTTTTTGTGTTTACCAATATTTTTCCAGTTTTGTAGATTCAGTCTGGTAAGTTAAAATATTTTAATATATTTTTTATTTGGTGTTTGTTTTTCAAATGGAACTTTTTCATTTTATACTAAAAATCACATACCAAACTATTAATATCAAAGATATAGGTTATAATTAATATAAATTTGACTTGATAGTCTCGACACTTAACCAGCGTTGCCAAACTGCGGGGAATCTCAAGATGATTGGGGATTTATTGGGGATTGGCATTATACGGGGAAAATGCGGGGATTTTGAAATCTCATCGTTAAACAATATAATAAATAATCATGCAGGAATTAAAATTAAAATTAAAATAAAAAAACAGTTCAGATTGGGCATAGAACTCAAGACCATTTGCACAGCAGCAAATCATTTGTCCATTGTACCTACTTTTGTTATAATAAATCATATTATAATCGGGTAAGTTCGTTTATCTCCGCGCGGTGCGAACGCGAACACATAGAGAAAACCTTTCTGTGATTCCCTTAGTTTTAGACGCTTCTAATTTGCTAGCTTTGCGTTAGATAAGTTGATTTTGTATTCTGTCGCGAAATAACGATACGATTTTGTGCAAATATGGATAAATTGTTAATAAAAGGTCAAAACAAAGAAGATAATCCTAAGGTAAGGTACTTAACCTATTGAGGGGAATTTTTGGGGAATCAGCAGATTTTTGTCCCCAAATTTTGGGAATTTGACTTGGGATATTGGGGAATATGATAAATTGGCATCGACAACACTGCACTTAACGCCTTCACGGCGCTATTGCGCATGTTTCCTCTCTTACTAATCTCAACTCTACTGGTACAACCCAGTAGAGCACTTCTATGCGAACTTGTCGATGATTTCTCTTGGTTTCAAACATACCGATTTTGTGACGCTGAGAGAGTGAGGAGTGATCACGTGGTACATTCTCGCACACGAATTGAAAATTTATGAACTAACTTTTTCGATTGAAAATTAGGCTTGTTCTTAATTTAAATTCGTATAAATTTGAAAATTAAATATTTTGCTTTGAAAAAATTACTACTTTAATACACAAAAAAGAACGTTTTCACCAGAAGTTTCATAAAAAAATTATTTTTGCAAGAGATAAAAATTAAAAACGAAAATGTTTTTCGTCACCCCAAATTGAGAAAAATGACAATACTTCAATACATAACCATACTTGTGTTAATAATAATAAAAATAAAAATACTCAAAATAGCCTCCTCAAGTTGGAATATTCATTTAAGGTATTAGAAATATCTGTTCTAAGATTTTTAGGATTAAATTCATGAAAAATTGTACATGTGTATTTCATTTATATTTTCATGGTATGTTGAATGTATTTCATTGTAATAAAATGATACACGCATGATCAAATATCTCTAACTTTAATACGTTTTTCTTACAATTTTTTTGGAAAACCTTTTTATATTCCACATAAACATAAAGGAATTTTGAATTTCCTTACGTAAATTTCGCAAAGTTTTGTTACACTGAAAGTATTTGGGTGTAAGTATTCATAGTATTAAGAGTTAAACTTAATTGCTTTTTTAATCTATAATAGAGCTTCTCTTAAAATTGTTTTTTTAAAGGAGAAATACTATTAATCAGGAAACTTTTATCAAGAATAACTTTTTGTCGAAAAACCCTCAATAAAAAAGTTTCCCATATGGTGCGTACTTTCGTAATGACACTGTATATTTTGTTGTGATATTATTATGTATTTGTATTTGTAAACACTCACGCACAAGTAATCTGTGAGTATCTATGTTTATTCATTTATATTATTATTATTAAATATCGTTGTTCATTGAATCGTAATAAACATATTATTATTATTATTATTATTATTAATCTGACTCGTTATGATACAGGTTTTCATCTTTTAATTAGCGTATTATATAATGAACGTAGGAAAAATATATTGAAATGTCTAGAGTAAGTGTAAATATAATCACGAATATTATAGAGCGGTAGGAGCCACTATAGTAGTAATTAAAATACAGCCTATTCTGAACATTGATCTCTCCCAGGTAAACGCCGCCTGTGAATTTAATCTACTGGAAACATAACTGCATGGTTTGAACGAAAAGAGCAAATTCATTGGCTTTTACCTATTCTTTTTTTATTTCGCGTTTGCTCGAAATTACATTTTGTGATGTGCAGTTGTTTTTTTAAAATAAAAAATCGGAAATCAAATCAAATACTATTAAACGAGCAAGGTTTGTATTGTAATGAAGTTATTTTTTTTTTAACATTCAATTTCAAATTAAATAAAAATTTATTTCAAATTAAATAGAGGCGAAAGATTTATTCGCATTGAAGGGAACAAAATTCTTGATCTTATAGATTTCTTTATAATTAGAAATATATCTTCAAATTATATACATGTAGAAGAAGCTTGGGACATGAACTCAGATCACTCACCCATACTTCTTATACTGAGTGATAGTGTGATTCAAAAAGAAAATCAGCCTAAATTAGTCAACAAACGAACGGACTGGCAAAGCTTCAAAATCAAACTTGAACGGTTAATTAATCTCTCGGTTCCGTTGAGAACAGAAGAACAACTAGACCAGGAAGTCGAAAGTTTTGTCAAAGATATTCAACAAGCAGCTTGGGAGATTTTAAATACAAAACAAAAGGAAATAATTATCCAAAAGAGATAAGAGACCTTATACTAGAAAAAAGAAAAATCAGAAGAAAATGGCAACAGTCCAGAGCACCAGCTGATAAAACAGCTTTAAATAATGCAACACAACAGTTAAAACGCGAAATTCAGAGTATTAAAAATGAATCGATTGGTGAGTACTTGAGTGAATTAACTAATGACAGCAGTACCGATTATTCACTCTGGAAAGCAACCAAACGATTAAAAAGTCCTATTACACATAACCCACCAATTAGAAAGGAAGACGGGAGTTGGGCACGAAATAATATACAAAAAGCAACCAGATTCGCAGAACACTTAGAAAAGACTTTCCAGACCAACGATGGTGAAGAGACCCAAGACTGGAATGAACCAGAACAGGAAGATTCAGTGATTAGACCTACTTCTCCAAAAGAAGTTTATGTGGAAATCGAAACAAATATAAATCCTAAAAAAGCCCCTGGATTTGATCTGATCACCGGGGAAATCTTGAAACAACTCCCACGTAAAGCTGTTGTCAAACTGACCAACCTTATCAATGCATCATTTAGGATGAGATACGTACCTCAGCTATGGAAAGTAGCAGATGTTATAATGATACCTAAGCCAGGTAAACCTCCCCAAGAAATAACGTCATACCGACCAATCTCTTTGTTGCCTGTTATTTCGAAACTCTACGAAAAACTGCTTCTTAAGAGATTAAAACCTACAATAGAAGAAAAGGACCTGATTCCCTCCCATCAATTTGGTTTTAGAGAAAAACACTCAACGATCGACCAGGTGCATAGAATCACAGACATAATTGAAAAGTCTTTAAGGGAAAAGAAAGTCTGCTCCACCGTCTTCCTAGACGTGGCCCAGGCTTTTGATAAAGTCTGGCATGAGGGCCTTAACCACAAGTTAAATTTGTTACTACCACGTCAGTATTCAGAACTCTTAAAATCCTATTTATCAAACAGATATTTCAGAATAAAACAGGAAGATGTATATTCTGATCTAAGAGAAATTAAGGCAGGAGTACCCCAAGGTAGTGTACTAGGTCCAGTACTCTACTTACTGTATACCAGTGATATTCCTAACCTTGAGCGCGATACTATTGCAACATTTGCTGATGATACTGCCATTCTGGCTGTTGGAAAAGACCATGAAGAAGCTAACCGAAAATTACAAACATCTGTAGACCAGATTAACACCTGGACTAAAAAATGGCGTATTAAGTTAAATGAAAATAAATCTGTTCATGTTAACTTTACTAATAAACGAAACCAACACATTCCCATAAGAATAAATAACGCTCAGATTCCCTATGCTAATACAGCAAAATATCTTGGAATGACACTCGATGCTAGATTTCGCTGGAAAGTCCACATTAAAAAGAAACGTGAAGTGCTTGGTATAAAATATAAAAAGATGTATTGGTTATTAGGAAGAAACTCCAAGTTGTCCACACATAACAAACTGCTCCTCTACAAGCAGATATTGAAACCCGTTTGGACGTATGGTAGTCAGCTTTGGGGCTGCGCCAGTAAAAGTAACATTCAAGTTATCCAACGTTTTCAAAATAAAGTATTAAGGAACATCGTCGATGCACCCTGGTACCCTGGTACTGTCGCAACAGTGATCTTCATAGGGACCTGGATGTAGAAACTGTTGACAAGACTATATCTAAATCTGCCAGCAGCCATGAACAACGGCTGCTCCAACATGGGAACGTTGAGGTTATCCAGCTCCTCGATAATACCAATTTAGTAAGAAGGCTCAAGAGGACCAAACCTTTTGAACTAGTTCAGTGACAGTGCTAGTTACAAACAGAGTATTGTGCGGATTTGTGTTACACGTTACCGGTAGTGTTACTAAAATTATCAGACCCTAAGGTACACTAGTGAGTAGGACCTTAGTATTTAAGAATTCTAGTTAAGTTAGGTTGGAACAAAATTGCTTATTGATCTTCATGATCAGATCGTAATTATAGAAAACATTCCCACACAGTGTTTTGCTACGAAAAAAAAAATTAAATAGAACGTTCGATTTTTGGCTAGCTCACCCAGTACATTTTTAATTCTTTAACGAAACAGGTACGGCCTAATCGCTGGCTGTAGAAATAGTAGGGAAATTATCCGGAGAAGGGACTATTCAGAGCCCAAATGTTTTACGTATTTCAAAATAAGATTCATTCTTTTCCTGCGAGTCGAAAAATCCAGCCGCGTTAATAATTCAGTCCGTTGTAAATTTTTCGCCGATAAACCAAAAAAACCGAGGTAAACATAGATAAGTTTTTCGCCGTGAAAGACCGTCGTCAATTTGAAGCCAAACGATTCGTTTTATTTTACACGCGTTTTAATTATTTTGATTTATAACTACGAAATCACATCCGAAATTTAAAATCTTATTTGATTTACATTTTTGCCGAAATTTAAGATTAATTTAATTAATTAAATTATTTCTGATTTAGATTTTGAGATTTAGTTTTTGGGAAAATTAAATTATTTTCAATTCCGTCCGCGTTTGGGTTTTCGAGATTCTGTTTTTGGAAAATTAAATTTTTACTTTGTTGTTCGAGTTAGATTATTGAAATTTAATTTTGTTTTGGGAAATTAATTTAGAAATATTTTCAAGTTAAGTAACTAACTAGGCTTGCGTCAACAGGCATTAGCATTCCAGGTTAGCTATCGTTTGCTAATGAATGGTACGTTAAAAGCTTAGAACAAGACTCCGTTTCTGGCTAGAACTGCCGTTATTTAGTAGAAACCTGGTAAATTCGATCGTAAGTCTGTATTCCCGTTTCCCCCGGTCGATTGAGTAGATAAATCATTTAAATATATTTTTCTGGTTAATTTTAATTAATAAATTTAACGAATGCTTCCGCCGAATATTAGTATTTAATTAATTCAATAATCTTACTCGAGTTTTTCCTTATTTTAATACCTTTAACTTAGTCTGATTGAGTCAGTCCGATTATTACGCGAAGTAAATTCCGAATCGAACATTTAATTTAATTCATTTTTTTGTTCAGGGTTTTGAGGGTTGGGCTTTAAAATATTGACTTATTTTCTATTGTAAATATAGTTAAAAATAATATATGTGTCAACGTTAATTCTGGTTTATATTCACAGACCTTATCTCTTTTCAGGGCTTTTAAAAATTAAATAATAAGTTAAAATAAAACTAATCTGAAGTCAACAAGACCCCTGGAGATACCGTACCTCCACCTGAAGCTACCTGTGTCCCTAAGACGCCGTTTCTAAGGGTTGTGGAGTAAACCACATTAAATAATCTGGCGCTCGAGCAATTTCCGTACTAAAGCGTCATCTTGTAAGGCAATATTTTTCTTAGTGGCAAGAAAAAGCCTTACAGTATGTATGTATGTGTGTGTAGACTAATTCCTATCTAAATCGGCAAAAAATGTAGGTCTCATGTCTGTGAAAATTCGATTTTCCGAGATATTTACAAGAAAAGTTAAGCTTTTAGTTTTATTTCCTAGCAACGGCAGATATAATAACTTGTTCCTATAGTAATATATACTATAAAGGAGAGAGGAGTACAGTAAAAGTGGGGATATAACGTCACATTCCATAGGCGTACTTTGCAAAATACGTTTCTATAATATAAATGAGGTCACAGCGTATAAAATATATATACGCACTTCGTAGATTAAATTTTGAAGTTATATTATTTACAAAAAATAAAAATAAACTTTATGCATCTGACACTTTAACATTGAACGAATTAAATTTAACCAATAAATAACAAGGAGGATTATATGTTGGGATTAAACTTTTTTTAATCTCTTGGCATTAAAAGTAACGCTTCAGTACTTACCTAAACTCAAAGATTAAAAAAAAAGTTAGTTCAAGAACTATCTTTAAAAGTCACTGTCTTCACTAAAACTACTAGTATCACTATAATTGTCTTTTCTGAGATTTATTATTATAGGTTCCATTAAATTATCTAATGTAATCGTGCAAAAAAGTAAAAAAAATAATTTTTTTTTGCGTTCATTCATCGTTATTTGGCCTAGTTTTTACAGAATTTCTGTGTGTCGTCGTTTTGGGGCAGGTCGGGTATGTCCATACAAAATCTTTTGGAAAAAATTGGAAAAAAAATTTTTTGCTTTAAAAAAACGTGATTCGTGTAGAAAACAAAAAAATTAATGCATGAACCTCCCTAACCAAAAAATTGGAAATAAATTGAATTTTTTTTTTGCTCCAAAATGCACAAAAAGATTCGTGCACAAATAACAAAAAAAATTTATGCCTAACCAAAAAAGTAAAAAATGAGGAAAAATGTAAGACAGACATGATGTAAAATAAGAAAATGTTTTAGGCTAAAACCATTTATTTTGAGTGCGTTGTAGTAATGGATCAATTGAATTTTCCCCTTTTGATACAAGCAATTATACATGAAGATGAAAGGTAATTCTAATTTTTACCATAATTTTGTTGTTTTTTTAGCTTCGAACATAAGGGTACAAAAAGGCAGTTCCGGTCGGTATCTCTATATCTAGGCCACTTGATAGGATTTCCAGAAAAACATATAGATGCAATAAATCAAATACTATTAAACGAGCAAGGTTTGTATGTATGTATGTGTGTCTGTGTGTGTCCAGAGGATCTCAAAATCCACTCGTCAGAATTCAATGAAACTTTCAGGGTAGACTAATTCCTATCTAAATCGGCAAAAAATGTAGGTCTCATGTCGGCAGATATAATAACTTGTTTCTATAGTAACATATACTATAAAGGAGAGAGGAGTACAGTAAAAGTGGGGATATAACGTCACATTCCATAGGCGTACTTTGCAAAATAAGTTTCTATAATATAAATAAGGTCAGAGCATATAAAATATATATACGCACTTCGTAGATTAAATTTTGAATGAAAAAAGTTATATTATTTATAAAAAATAAAAATAAACCTTATGCATCTGACACTTTAACATTGAACGAATTAGATTTAACCAATAAATAACAAGGAGGATTATATGTTGGGATTAAACTTTTTTTAATCTCTTGGCATTAATAGTAACGCTTCAGTACTTACCTATTAAAGATTAAAAAAAAAGTTAGTTCAAGAACTATCTTTAAAAGTCACTGTATTCACTAAAACTACTGGTATCACTATAATTGTCTTTTCTGAGGTTTATTATTATAGGTTCTATTAAATTCTCCATTGATATATCCACTTTCCTAAATGAATTTTCCACCTTTTTAACATGATCAATGCATTTTCCCCAATGTTCTCTATTTACATCTGAAACTGCCTTCAAAACAAATTTCGCACATCAGGAAATTTAAATGTTCTATTGTTTTGAGAAACATAACCTTTTAATAATTGTGACCAGATCACTCCTTTCTTCTGTATAGTATGGTAGTAAAAAGGATTGACTTTATTTAATTTCTGGCATTTTAATCTGAAAGAATTCAATTTTAAATTTGCCGCTTTTTATCCATAATGACCTACAAATTTTGACAACTACTGACACGCACATCTCTGGGTAAATGTTAACAAAATGGGACCGACTGGGATTTTCATGAAATTTTCTCAAATGCTATAAAACATGATAAAATCAATATACTTAGCAATAGAAATTTTTGCGCGGAAAAATGTTTTCTCATTTTTTTTTTGAAAAAATATATGTTAGGATACTCACTCCCAAGACAAACAAATTCAGTGCGTTGAAACGGCTATTTAACATATTTTTCCAGTACAAACGCATACATAACTTTTCTACAAAAGCCCAAGTAGCAATTTATAACACGAATAAACCTGAAAAGTATAAAAAAGGAAAGGTTCATTTGGCGGACATAAATAATTTGCTTGTCAAATGACAGCCATCTCATAAATTCAAAGTTGAAAATACAACGTTGCCAATTCAATTTCAGAAATCATGGGTTCAAGTAAATATTTATAGGAACGTTGAGTAACACTGTTAAAATGGACAGTTGTCAAAATGTGTCACCTGTCAAAACCAATGTTAAAATGTAATACATGTCAGAATGTAACAACTGTCAAAATGAACAAATGTCAAAATATGACATCTGTCAGAATGTAACAAATGTCAAAATGTCATACGTATCGTACTTTTCTTTATTTATTACAAAGATCTAACCTAACCTAAAGCTAATCTTTCTTTTTTTTGGCAGGTGGAAATGCTCTATGCACATCGGGTAAAGGTTCTTCCCTTCCCCGATAGTGTGAGACTACCCCTTACGGCTACTATTTTATTATATGGAGAGTTTTAATATTTTAAGTTTTCATTATCATAGAGAGAGAGAGAAAGAGAAAGAAAGAATGCTTGTACACGTGTACTATTAACATAGATTTCAATTTTTTATTTTACAAGAAACTTTAAAAAGACATTTAAAATTCTCTATTTTCATAGTACATTTTAAGGTTGATTGTGACTTTGTATTTTACAAGAACAAATTGTAATGTAATGTACGAATGAACTATTTTTGTAACTGAAAAACTGAGAAAATATGATATCAATATCTGCCACACGTTGAGAGTCTGGTCACAGGTTTTTGTGGAGGTTTTTACCCAATTATGAATATCAGACCTATAATTTTCCTTCACTGCAGATCAATAAATAATAAAATCAATTGAACATAGAGTTTTTCTTATATAGTGATAAATAGAGTTAGCTGAGCGATCTTCTATTCACGGGACCTGTGCCCTACACGCTGCTTTTGCCCGTCCCGGAAACGGGGCCTGTCCGCCGTGACTATTCGCGAAGATCAAGCGTCAGTAGATGTTGCCCTAAAAGGGTGAAATCCCCAGAAACTTGGCAACTTTTAATGCGTTTAACTAACCTCTGTGAAAAGCAGTTGATAAACGTCAACAACAGCTGCAGTCAATTGAAAATTAACACTGACAGCTTTTTTAATTTTCCCGCCTACTTTCAAGCCAATCGCCAATCAACTTTTTATTTTTCTCCCTTTAAGTAGTTCAAGTAGATGTCGCCCACTCCGTGATTTTCGCGAATTAATTAATAATTTGTCAGGTTATAAATATACTTAAATTATTGGGCTGTTTAAAAATGTAGATTTGAATATTAAGAGCGAAGCTCGTGACCAGATATTGTTAGTAATGTTACTACTAAAAATTAAATTAAACTCGATTTTGATTAAGAGGTAACTTTTTATAGATTAGCTTTTTTATACATGCAAAGTTTTTAAATGTGTTGTGTATTTTTTTAATATTGTTTATAATTTAATTAAATATTATTTAACTAAAAATGAAAGTTGCGAAAGTGGTCAAGACATACTTAATAATAATAATAAACGTCTTTATTATTTTCAGTACAATGTATACAATCTACACAATAAAACAAAATTATCTATATAAACTGAAAATAAAAGGCGAAGTTCAATTTTTAAGGTGAAATGAGAAGTCTAGCCAATCCTGAGCCGTCTCATACAATAAGTAAGAGAAGTGTCCGACAGAGACATTTTGTTGCAAATAAAGTTTTAAAAAAGTTCGCTCGTCCTATAACTATTCAAAGTTGCCAGCTTTTACTTTATTCATTTCGATCGGTACCACATGAGATCCGCATTCTTAGTATTTATTTCATAATATCATTAAAAATATGATACCAAAATGTATAGAATTTCAATAGCTGCACCCACTTTTCAACGTTAACGTACATTAGGCACTGACGGAATTTACTGCCACAAACTCCAAACGACTCCACTCGTGACTGCAAACTACCGGTTAACTTGTTAATTCAAGTTAATGAATATCTGGATGTTAAATACCAACTTCTGTGAATCCATTAAAAGTTTTGCTCGCTTGATTGATTGCGGTCAGTACCTACGCTATTTTGCTTTTATGAAGGTCTAGTTGTACAAATTGTATGTGGTCACTCCCAACTCTCTGGGAGCGAAAAATTGATGTAAATCATAAACTCACTTAATATTTTATACAAATTGTTAAAATGTCACCTACAAACATAGAATCGGACAAACTTAAGAATAGACCGCTAAAATGGCTGCCAATGCGCAAAGGCGGAGCTAATTACTCAGTAGCGCAGGTAGAAGGATTTATACAAGTGGTCATCTGTATCTGTAAAGATAGAAGGGTGGGTCACCCCACAGCACTTAGGCCACATTTGGCCCATTGTGCATCCTTCTGAGGTTGAGCCTTCCTTGTAGCTCGTCAGCCAGCCTACTTGTTTAAAGTAAGTGATGACGTCGCCTGAAGGTAGCTCCCTCATGTTGCTTGCCGAAAAGAAAATATCTTTTTTGTTTTGTGAGCGTGTCGGGCATTCTGTTCATAGTCATGTATTTTTTGGCTGTTTCGCTGTTCGGATACTGTAATAGTTCCTTGGCTAGTCTGCACTCTGCAGTCTATTTTGTCCTCCCATCTATCCTTAAACTTGTTAAGTGAGTGGTTCTTTAGCAGGTTCTCCACAGCTGATGCCGATAAGCCTATGGGAGGCTGCTTTCTTAGCTAACGAGTCAGCTATACGGTTGTATTTTGATTTTCCATGGCCTTTGATCCAAGGTAAAGTGACCACGTTGTTGTTGCAAGCTTCGATCAGGGCCTGGTGACATTCTAGTACTAGACCTGATGTAATGCGTGGACTATTCAGAGCTAGTAATGCCTGTCTGCTATCCGTAAGGATGTAAATATTATTACAGTAATGTTTCTTCTGGTAGTCTCTTTTGCGGCGATGGAGATAGCAGTGAGCTCTGGTTGAGCTACACTGGCATTAGGACCCATTGCCCATTTTATAATGAGATTCAGGAATCTGGAATAAATTCCACAGTCTGACCCCTCATTTGTTTTAGACCCATCGGTATAGATGCACAAGGCACCTGCTGCCAATGTAGCCTCTTGTACGTTTTTTATTATTACCCTGTAGGGGCTCTGAAAGGCATATATGGCTTGTAGCAGAGGGACAAGTGATCATGCCAGCGCAGTTATTGTTGAACACTATTTTATCCGCTCTTGCGACGCTTCTGTCAGCACTCGGTACTGCTTCCTTGCTAGGTAACGTTCGGTGACAATTACCAATCTATTCTTAATTTTGTTCGACTTTACGAGGCGGCGAACAAATTTGAGGAGAATTGGTGAGACGTAGAAGTAGGGTTAGGTCAGCTACAAGTTAATACTGGAAACACAAGTCTTTGGGGCAGATTTTAGATTTTATTATCGAAAACAAGGCATGGTAACGTGTAAGATAAGGAAAAGCTTCTGTAGGCCGCACTTTTACCTGTCAAGGGGGAAATCAAAGTGGAACGTAGAAAAGCTGCATAGAGAGCAGGAGGTAGAAAGGATATACAAGTACTTCAAACAATACCGATTAAATCTGGAGATTTCTTACTGCTAATTTCTCTGTTCGCTGGCTTAATTGCTATTGGCGCTTTAGACGAAGGATCAGCGGCAGGTGCCAAAACTGTTATCTACACCAATAACGCGCGCAAAATAAATTAACTTATTCGCTGCCACTCTCGTGTTTACGCGTTTGACTGAGCTTGTGGCCAATGCCTCCAACGCGTTCAGGCGTTCTTGTGTTAATCACTATACACGTGGATATCTCAGTCTGACGTTGGATGCGGGCGAGTGTACGTTAGGAGGCGTTGAAACACAGTGTAAAAAGCCCGAAAACGTAATTGGTTTCAAAGTTTTTTGGTGTTTGCAGTGCGTTTAAAACATTTAAAAACGGTATCTCAAAAATCATGTGAAGATGTTAAAAGAAGTCAATCGACTAAATAGAATTGTGGAAGTCATCAGTAGGAAAAATTTCAGGATTATATTTAAAAAAAAAAAACCTAAAGAAGGTCCTGACCTTTTCTTAAACCAAAAAACTTCCGATAAAGCTAACCAACAGACCTGCCATTTTAAAAATTTGGATGTGTTAGAAAACCATAAAACTCACTGAGTAGGGTATAGAAATATTAATAATGTGTAATATTTTGATGATGAGAGGTTACAAATAAATGACAAAAGTTTAAAAGTAATGTAGAGTTTCATTGAGGATCCTCACAAATCCTCACGCAAAGCTGCAAAATTATATGATTATATATGAGATGTAAGCTATACAAAATAGACTTATTGTAAGAAAACATTCAACGTGACAAATATTATCGGCAAAACGAACAATCTGGCAATAGTGCAATAACAAACGGCATATCTGCAAATTACCACATCCAAAGTTTCTAAAAAACTCCCATTGTTTAATAATATACAGGGGGAGTTGTGAATTTTGATTTAAATTTCTTTTAGTCATTACTTTTGAATTGTAAGTATGATTTATCTCATATTTTGGTAAAATATTACAGTACTATCACCTAATTAACTAATTTATTCAAACTAGAAAAAAGTCAAGTCCGGGCTAAAAAAATTAGTTCGTATTTTTCATATAAAAAATTTCACCCTGTATGTGGTTTTTGAAAATTATAATAAGTATCTTATAAAGTACGTAAATAGACGACAAAAATGCCGTGTTTATTTTTCCCCACGAGATTACTAAATTTCTAATAAATAAATCAAATTTGACTGTAAATTTTATAAAATTTTAGCAAATTGAACCATAGATTTCAAAAAGTATAACTTTTCGTTTTCCTTTTTTGTACAAAAATTTAATTTTTCATTACTAGTACCACCACAGCTCGTGCTATTTTTTTAATAATACAACCATTTTAGTTAATTTCCAGAATCGGCTTTCAAAAGTACAACCTGTTTTGAATAATACTAAAACATCGCCCTGTATAATATTTCGTTAGTAATTCATCGGTATTGTCATTTTATCGAATTCTTAGAATTTTTTCTAGTTTGAATAAATCAGTTAAAGTGGTAGTAAAATATCAGACAAATCGATCTTACCATTCAAAAGTAATGACTAAAAAAAATTTAAGTCAAAATTCACAACTACCCCTGTATATTATTAAACAATGGGAGCAGACACTTTCTAATGGTCATTTGATATTCCCCCTAGAAGCCTCAATGAGATGTAGGAGTATGTACAGTTACTCATGACTCATCCTGTATATGCAAAATTCAGTGAACTTAAGAACAAATTACAAATTCTTGGCACTAAACCGTCAGTCTGTCAACTAAACTAAACTAAATGAGCTGTTCGAAATCGAACATTTTAATCTACGCCCATGGCGACAAAAGAAATAAAAATAACCAAACCGCACGCTTAGGTGCCTAGCATAGCAACAGTATAACACGCGTCGTGAATCAAGGCCATCGCGCAGATAATCAACGCGGAAGTAACTCACCGACGAAATAAAACTTCAATGCTAAAGCCGCCCTTGTCGGCAAGCGCCTTTACATACATCGCGACACACTGGCGAGACTACAAGCTGCCAGAGAGATAAAAAAAAGTACAACATCAACTCCGCGTGGATCAGGTCGTAAGCTTGGGACTGTCCACGCGTAATAAATTTAAGTCAGTAGAACTTCTATCTCCGTATGAACAGGTCGTAATCGTTGGACAGTTCATACGTAATCAATTCAGCAATTTAACTTATACAAATTGCGTGTATTACATACCCGTATTTACATTCACCTATTTCTTGAGCAACTGTAACTCAGTTTTGAATTATTGTTAAATTCTACGTTTGTTAAAAAAGTGTTTTGTTTTGTTTCTTTTTACGAAAGTTATCGTTAAAATATAAAAATTCAAGTAACCAGTGTATAATTTTATTACAACCCTCTCAAAATACAGTCCACAATTTACTCAGCCAACTTAATCTACAATAAGTTGGGACAGGCTCATCTACAGGGTGTAGCCTAATAAGTTTGGGTCTCCAAATTTGGTAACATTTGGAAACTTCCCAAAACATGAGCATTTTGATTTTTTTTTTGTTTATAACATGTGGCAAGAAACCGGAGATGTTGGAAAAAATTCTGGTTGTCTAATCATTCCGGGAGTAGTTATTAATTTGTTAATTAGCCAGGTTACAACAATTAAACAATAAAAAAATTTGTGCAACACCTTCAACATGATAAATAGAGTCCTCGAAAACCACCAAGAGAACATTTTCCAGACATTTTCGTTGAACGGTTTGTGATATTTTCCATATGTTCATCAATACTTTAACATTCAAGTTAAGCAATCCAAAACACCCCCGGTTACTGAAACTTGTATGGTTCGGATGTTTTCTGTGCGAGATACGATTTTTTTCTTCAACACTTAGAAAAAAGAATACATTTTTTGATGCTGCGACGAAATTTCAAAAAAAAAAAAAAATATGGCACAAAATTTCTAGACGAGCTAACGAAGCGAATGCAAAAAACTCCATCTCAATCCGACTCAATCCGACAATCTCGACTAAGTTAGTTTAGAGTGCCATCGTTGTTTAGTGTTGTGTTGTTCATTTTTTGTTGCCCAGTTCACAGTTGTTAAATATTTTTTTTTTAAGTTTTTACTTCTTTTATATTTTATCCTTAATTTATAACCCCAACAATTTCTGTTAAACTTCGAAACGGAGAGAAAGAATGGGGGAACGTTGGATCAGGTTGCGCTTCGACCATACCAGTCACTGAAGACTAGCCTGCGTATGCATAACAGGTGCAATGAGAACGTGCCCAACGGCCGCCATGGAGGTAATCCTAAGCCTTACACCCCTCCATATAGTAGTGGAGAGTATAGCGATAAGAACAACCTACAGAATGACCAGAGAAGGATCAACTAAATGCAAGTTTCGACTCCTTCCTGGAAATCATCAAACCTGGGACATGCCCCAAGATGAGATGACAAAGAAGTTTAGCTTTGTGAAAGAATTCAACACAAAGCTAAGTAACAAAAGCGAATGGGACAAAGATACCATCCCAAAACTCAAGAGAAGTGCCATTAAATGGTACACAGATGGTTCTAGAACAACAGAAGGAACAGGAATAGGAGTATATGGGCCTGGAACCAAATATTCTGAAAGTTTAGGCAAATCTCCGAGCATTTTCCAAGCTGAAATATACGCCATCGGAAAATGTGTCCAGTTCAACATAGAAAGAAATTTTCGCAGACAAGAGATCATCATCATGTCAGACAGCCAAGCAGCCATTAATGCTTTGAACTCCCACGAAATCAACTCCCAGATGGTTTGGGAGTGCCTAGAGAATCTAAACGAACTGGGCAAGAATAACACTGTTACCCTTCTATGGGTTCCGGGACACACTGGAGTGGAGGGTAATGAAATAGCAGACGTACTCGCAAAAAAAGTGGGCTGAAACACCATTTCTGGGACCTGAACCCTTCTGCGGAATAAGCACCAGTACAATACTTGATGAACTTGGAAAAGAAGTAAATAACAAAAGATCCCAATACTGGATAGGACTACAAGGAATGAGGCAGGCCAAGACACTACTGGGAAACTATAACCAGAAGAGATCTGACGACTGCGTCAGTAAAAGTAAAAATAAGCTCAGAATACTAACGGGTATCCTAACAGGGCACTGCCGGCTGAGAGGCCACCTAAAGAAACTCGGATTAGTAGACAAAGAAGAATGCAGATTCTGCGAGAAAGAGGAGGAAACCTCTATCCACATTCTCTCAGCTCGTATGGGCAACGGCAACGAGAAATTTTAAATAATTTGCTTTATTTCCCCTTTAATCTTAAACGATGCCTTAAAAATTGTTTCTGTTGGAAAAAAACGTTTTGTTAACAGAACTAGGATTTCAATTTAACCCTTGAGCGGGCGCGCCAGCGGCAGATTGCCGCAACTTTTTGTTTTTGTGTTATAATTAAAATGTGACGATTCCTTCGAAACTGGGCATTATTCCTTGTTTATGTTATTGACTCCGCTTATCGACACACCTGGTGCAATATAATATTTCTGTTCAGTTGGTACAAGCGAAAGTTCCAAACCAGATCGAATTTGCAACGTATTTGCGGCAGATTGCCGCTGGCGCGCCCGGTCTTGTAAGTTTTATTTATTACTAATTTTTTCAGTTTACCTAGATTGTTTGTTTTGGAAATGTTATATATATTTTTTTTACTATAATAAAATGATTATGAATGGCATCTTCGTTATTTGTTAACTACAAACTTGAAAAACCAAATGCGGCAGGTTGCCGCGGCGCTCCTTCTCGTGTAATTCTAAAAAGCGCGCCCGCTCGAGGGTTAAAAGAGACAACTGAATAGTTTTGGTGAAACGAAATCATATTGCTTCACGTAAATATACGGCAAATCAAAACAATACACATCAACGGAAAGTATTTTTTTTAGATAAAAATTGGATCCCTTAACAAGGTCTTTCCGATGTCTTGACAGGATAATATTAAATATGTACGTAAAACACATGGCAGTGACGGTATATGATTGGATGCTGGTTTTTTGATAGAATTTGTTTCAGATGTCTTTGAATTTAGATTATTATAGGTTTCCCAATTTTTAATTTAGACAGTGCCCTATACCACAGTGAAATTATGAACAACCTAGAGCTAATTGGAAAAATTGGAAATGTTTAATTAGCTGAATAAAAACAATATTAATTTTGATAAGGATTTATTAAAACCAGAATTATTACAATTGGTTAAGATGAATCGAAAGGCAAATATTATGTGTAAAACTTTGCTTCCGCCCTTTTCCTATAGATGGATTTAGCTGAAAGTAGTGGTCGAAAGAAATAGATCATAGACGTCATGCGATAAACTTGGGCATCTTCAACATAACCCCATAGAAACATTAGTCAATTTACGAGCCAAATTGTAAATGAGTGAGAAGCAAGGGAATTGGGTGCCCTACAACTAGTCTAGTCAAATTAGCATAAAAAATTGAAAACTAGGAACTTTTTAGGGAAAAATCCGACATGTGGTTTTTTGCAAAATGTTCTGGGAGTAGCAAATTTCTAATTGTTTATTTAACAAATGATTCAGTTTTGTTAGAGTATTGATGAACATATGGAAAATATCACTAATCGTTCAATGAAAATGTCTGGAAAATGTTCTCTTGGTGGTTTTCGAGGTCGCGCTTTATCATGTTGAAGGTTGTTGTACACATTTATTTATTGTTTAATTGTTGTAAAGCAAAACACCCCATCTCAATCCGACTTACTGCAATAAAATTTCGGATTTTTCTGCTATATTTTCTCCACTAACTCTTGTAAGGCTTTTTCTTGCCACAAAGACAAATATGCCTTACAAGTGACGCTTTAATACGGAGATTGATCGAGCGCCAGATTATTTAATGTGGTTTACTCCACAACCCTTAGAAACGGCGTCTTAGGGACACAGATAGCTTCAGATGGAGATACGGTATCTCCAGGGGTCTTGTTGACTTCAGACTCAATTATTTTTAACTTATTATAGACCCTTAATAGCCCTGAAAAGAGGTAAGGTTGGTGAATATAAACCAGGAAATTAACGTGATACTTATATTGTTTTGAACTATTTTTACAAAATAAAATTCGTTTTATTTCAAAGCCCAACCCTTAAAACCCTGAACAAAAAAAATACTATGTTAAAATAAACGTTCGATTTAGCTCTAGTGACTGACGGCGGTTACTGTCAGAATGACTCAATCAGACTATAATTAAATATACCAAATTATTAAATTAAACGGACGAATTTATTAAGTTAAATATTTATATTAAAACGGAAGAGTTATTTAACCTTATTAATTTATAAGATGAAACGACGGACTTTATCGAAAATTATCGGGAGAGTTAGTTAACTTCATTAACTTCACAATTACTTATGTTCAGAAAATAAATAAATAAATTCGGGAGAGTTTGTTATATTTAAAATACAGTCTAATGGGTGAATTTATCCTATTTTTCTACTGTAATTCCTAGACTTTCAGCTTAGCCGACATTGACATTGACAATCAATTATTCCCCAAAAGCAAACTAACTCATAAAACAAAAGAAAATTAATAAACGCTTATTCAGTTACACGGTAAACAATAATAAAAACTAAAAGTGAAAATCTTAATTCCAAAATTTAAATAACTCTCCGTATAAAATAAAACAAATATTATTCCCCAAGAAATAAATTTTCCCAACGAAAACGAACGGAAATCAAAAAGATTAAAACTAAAAGAATCTTTTTCGGTTGAAATATTTAACGCGTTTCTAAGCAAAATAAAACGATTTGATTTAGTCCCAAATTAACACGGTGATAAATTAAATTCAAAACACGGAAAAACAACGTTATCAGTTTTGTATCTAAGGTTTTTATGACGGCGGTCGGAAAAAAAAATTCGGACTACCAAATACTTTAGATCGACTGGTTAAATTTGATCGGAGAAAGTGAACGAATTTTTTTCAAGATCCGCAGCTGCTTGAAATTAAAATCTAGATCTGTTCGGATCCACAGTGTTCGTTTTTTCTTATCCATGTTCCTTTGAACACAGGATGAATTAATTTTAAATATAAAGGCAAAAGAGTGAAAAAAGTGTCATGGAAAAAAGGCAACAAGCAATTTGTTTTGGGAAAGCCAGGAAGTAGTCCAGTAACTGAAGGGACAAAGCTGTAGATAAGTCTGTCCAGATTTCCTTTGTGGCTTAATTTCTAGGTCTTGACGGTTGCTTCCAAGGGCGTAGCCAAGTTTGTAAGAATTTTTTTAAAAAAATGTCTGAATCAGCGATTCAGTTATATTCAGATGATTTACAAACAATAAACACGGTTATTCTACGTAGTGAATGGGACATTTGAACAGTGAAATGGCAAAAAGTAGATTCCCGTCTTCCTCAAAGTGCAGTCGATACTTTAAAGGTAGCAGATCCTTGTTTGTTTCTGAACATTTTTACGCTAAGCCAAATCTTAGCCGTTTTACCCGTTACCACTGCATCTGTGCAAGTTTCTCAACGATGAAAAGACTGAAATTATATTTGCGGAATAATACATCTACCAATTGATTAACAACAGGCCTAGGGACCATTTTTGTAGATAATGATACGATCTTCATTTTTTATCTAAACAAAAATTGTCTAATTTGTATATTTTGGCAGATATTAGCGGGAAGCCATTTTTTCAGACTTTAGGGGCCATTTTCAGCCCTCTCCCATATCGGAATCGTGGTGAGATTTGTCGCCCTTGGAAGCAACCGTCAAGACCTAAGAATTAAGCCACAAAGGCAATCTGGACCGACTTATCTACAGCCTTGCATGTTTTCAGGTCTTCAGTTACTGGACTAAAGAGTGCGAGATGAAATAAACCAGGATGCAAACCAATCCAAACGAAGAATTTCGGCATGCTTAAACTGACTGCGCTTGCAGATTATCAATAGATATCACCCACCTATAATTATGCCCGACGCTACCGAAGATCTAGCTAGAAAAAAGTTGAGAAAATCTCACGAGAGGAACGAGATACTAGAATTAGTACAACAACAAAACTTGGGACAAAGACGAGGTGAATGGGTGGAGCTGACAAGGGATGTGGTACCACAGTTTCCGCGTATGAATCTGCAGACTGTAAAAGACTATACTTGGGGCACATATCAAGTCCGGCTGGCGCCATCTTACATTCAAGACAATGTTAGTGAAGACAGGAACGCCGAAATTCAGGTAGACCAATTAGGTCAGCCAGGCTAGATATCGAAGAGCAACAAAACATCAGTTATGGATAGCATGTGTGCAAGAACCCGATATTGTAGTAGGAGCCGAAAATGGCGCAAATCATATAACAGGTTACTATTGCACTTGTCAAGCCGGTGCAAGAACAATGGGAACTTGTGTTCACTTGGCTTCTGTTATTTGGTACCTCGGTTATGCAAGATATCAGGAATATGCTCATTATCCGTCAACAAGATTATTAGACGTAATCATTGATTCTCTAGATGGACCACGAGTGATAGATGTCTAGAACATAGAGTTAAACAACTAGATTACTATCGAAGTTTTTTTATAATTATTTAGTTTTCAAAACAATTATTAACAATAGACCTTTTAGTGTTATTAATCAAGTGTTTTAGCTGTCTTTTGAAGCCACAAATACTACTAATAGTTTTAATAGTTTCTACTATAGTGTTATATAATTTTGGTGCTATATACAGATAAGAACGCTGAGTACAAGATTTGTTCATAAATGGAGAAACAAAGTACCTAATGTTTGTGGCGAGTATTATATTGATGAGATGGAAGTGGAGCTTGTTGTTTATGAAGGTGAAATCTAACAAACAAACCCAAGTGGTAGTATTGTCTTATGTCCATTATTTTTATTTCAGCATATAATTGATCTGACGGATACCTCGAGTTTTTAGACAAAATTAATTTTAAAAACATTTTTTGGATTACTTCAAGAGCATACTGGTGAGTTTTGAGTGCTGCACCCCTCGCAATGATTCCATAACGAAGATGACTTTCTACCAATTCGAAGTATAACATTTTTAAATAACAGTTAACATTTTAAAGTCTATCCATTTTTTTATTTCTAAAAAGTTTATCTTCGCTTTCTGTTTTAGGTCTTCCCAATTATCTGCCCTATATGAAATAGCAGTGCCATCTGCGAGGCCAATAACGTTTTCACTGGTTTTTAAAGAAAACAAGTAGTTAATATATATGTTGAACAAAATAGGACCAAGTATGGATCCTCGCGGCACTCCATATGCAACAACTCTTGCACTGCTAAGTACATCATCTATTCTCACAGTCTGCTGTCGATTGGTGAGATACCTTTTAAAAAGATTTAAATAATTATTTCGTATACCAATATCTTCCAAGCACTGCAGGAGAAAAAAAAAGTAAAGTTCGTGTGACGGGTGGTTCAGGCCGCGACTATCGCTTTCTGCATGGCTTAATGACTACAGTTACATAGCCATGACCAACGGTTTATACGTACTCACCGAGCCATGGTGGGTTGCCGATATTATGAACCACTTGATTTTCTTGGGAATCGAACCCGGGTCGTCTCGTTGAGAAGTGTATATGCTAACGCTGAGCCATGGCACCCTCTGCAGGATAAGATGATGACTAACCGTGTCAAATGCATTTGAAAGATCCAGAAATATACACAAACAGGGCTTGCTTTCATTAAGTGATTCACTTAGGTACTTGTGAAGTTAGGACACTAACGGCGTTTTGTGTGGATGTTTTCTATCTAAAACCAAACTGTTGTTTTGAGAGTATTTCATATTTGTTTAGGTATGAAACTAATCTATTTTTAATTAATTTTTTTTGAGAAGTGGGTGATTAACCATATGTGTTGGTAATTGCTGATGTTGTTATTTCTCCCTTTTTATGTAATAGAGTAACAATTGTTCTATACATTTAGATAGAGTATGTGTAAATGGTTTTAAAAGATAATCACAGTTTAATTTAATTATTTCAGACTTTGTGTTATCTATTCCAACGATTTTCCCATTTTTTAAATCAAAATAGGTGCAATTAGGAATAGATTTTCATCGCTTTTTATTTGGTTTGCTAAAGCTCTTATTAAATTCATTAGCAATGTTAATTTTATGCTGGACATAATTGTTAAGTGTTCTCTTACAAAGAGTATTTCCCCATTGAACATTTAGTTTTGTATTTATTTCAAGGTGTCCATCCGGCTGTGTTTAACCCTGTTAATGAAACGCCCATGTCGGACATAGTCTAGCTGTATTCATGGTAACAAAAAAGTGATTGAAAAATGTAATGTCAATAAAAAAAAATGCTTAAAAATAGTTTAGAAATCAAAATAAAATCTTCTAAAAGACGCTAAATATATGCGTGTGTGTATCTGGGTGTGTATGACATATATCCATCATATAAATCATAAACGTAAAGAGGTGAACGCCTAACTTGCCGATAAATGCGCATATATCGAGTTCCCCCTAATCATTTTAAACTCGCGCTAGCTCGAAATCTGTACATAGGATTGAGTTGGGCCCGTGTACACTTTTGATCGGGATGGGAAGAAGTTTGAGAGAAATCCACCGAAAGCCATTTTCCTATCAAAAACTGCGGGGTCCTTTTGACTATTTGACGTTTCGTGACGTCCCACCCTAATGCATGGGCGGATCCAGCCGATTTTCAAGGGGGGGCTGTCGCTTAGGGTGTTAACACACCAAAAGTCCTGACAGCTAGGTGGTGAGCCAGGGGGGGGGGGTTCAAAGGTACGCATTTTGGGTTTTTCGCTTATATCTCGAAAACGGTGCACTGGAGGGACATTTTGTTTTATAATAAAATAAGGTTCATAAAATTTTCTAAAACTTTTATATTATGTTTTTTTCGAAAAAAGTAGAAATAAAAAAAATCATTTTACATCACTATATTCGTCAAACAATCCATCATATTGTCTAAACCTATTCATAAACTAACAATATTCACAACAAGGGCGGATCCAATAAATAGGGGCGAATGGGGCGAATGGGGCGATTGACCCCCCCCACGTCGATAAAAAATAACTGATTTTGAAATTTTGTTTCAAACTGTAATAACTGAGTAACATGAGTCATGATATGTATAAGCGGATATGTATAAGCAAACGATCAAATGAGGATTTGATGAAATATTTTGAGTATGAGTTGGCCCCATTTCCCTTAGAACTGTTCAACGAAAGTGGCATGAGAAAGACAAATAAATCAGTGCTGTACAGCTCGTTTGAGCCAACCAAGAAAGATATTCGTCTCTCTCAAATGAACATTGTAGTAGATGGAGGATTTCTACTACACAGAGTAATTTGACAAAAAGATGCATCTGTTGCGACTATTTGTAATAGTTATATCACCTACGTCAACCACCATTATCCTGGAACTACTTGCACTGTGGTGTTTGATGGGTACACAAACACAGCCAATAGCACTACATCACAAGAACAAATGCGACGTTACAGACTGAGAAGGTCAGCCGACATCAATTTGACATGGGACACACCAATATCTGTTAAACAGGAAGACTTTTTATCCAATCCTACCAACAAAACTAACTTCATCTCATTACTAGAGACAAATCTGCAGGAGAAAGGAGAAAGGGATATATACACTTCAGGTCCTAATCGTGAAGACTACACAATTCTGTGGCTGTCGTTGGTGAGGATGTAGACCTTGTTGTCCTGTTGATTGCTTCCACTTTTCCAACTCGGAGATATCATAATGCTGAAAACTTGGACGAGGTAAAACCAAAACAATGGCACTGTCCACCCAAGAGATGCAGCACCGTGGATTTGAACACATCCTGTTCCTTCATTCATTTACCGGATGCGACACAACTTCTGCTACTTTCAGGAGAAGCAACGTGGGCTTCTTAAAATTGTACTTGGAGTCAGAAATCATCAAGCCAGCAGCAATGACCTTTTCTAACCCCTCCTCTACTCACGACCAGTCGTTTACGAGGTCAGTGGCAAATATGAAGCCTGAAATCAGCTCCCTACCTCTAACAGAGAATGCAGCTAAACAGCATTCCCTACCACCAAGTGCAGCAGTAGATCGGGAATGAGCTGCCCTCCCAAGAATGGGGGTGGAAACGAGTAGGAGACACCCTGATGCCAATTACAACGGAAGATCTACCAGCACCTGAGGTCCTTCTGAAAACTATATTTTGCCGCTGCACCAAGGATTGTGTAATTGGCAAATGTGGCTTCCTAAAAGTAATGCTGACCTGTTCTGCAGCGTGCCTCCACTGCCAAGGGAAATGCCTTAACAGCGTGCATGTTGCCATGGACGAATAACCTGGGCCCTCAAGTTCAAAGAGGATGAAAATTTGATTAGTAGAGAGTATAACATTAAGAATTTATTGAGAGCAAAAGTGTGACCACATATATGATTAGATGAACGAACGAAGGTTGTGGGTCAAGAATATGATATTTTTTTTTTATTGACAATAATTGCTCATTTACAATCTACATCTATGAAAAGAGTATTAAGTAAATATGCTGCGTGTAGTAGGCTTGCCAGAGAAACATTCATTAATGATTCTCATTCTGGATTATTTTATTGTTGCAGGAAATCTTGGGGCCATAATCTATTGAGTCGTCTTGTGTTTGGGCCATTGTTATAGAGTTGATCGATCAGTTCGTTTTCATGGTCTGCTATCTGATTTTTATAACTTTCAGCTATTCTTTCTATTTCATTTTTAACAAGTGGAATCCTCAGGTCATTATGAAGGGTCTGGTTACTCACATACCATGGGGCGTCTACAATTGTTCTTATGGTTTTTGATTGAAATCGTTGGATGATGTTGACAGAAGATGGTTTTGCACAACCCCAGAGTTGGAGTCCATAAGTCCATATGAATATGATATGATATATAAACAAATTTTCTGAAAATTGCAAAATGTTTTAAAATAGCTGTAACTTTAGGCGGGTTGGAGATTAATTAGCATATGTGTATATATTCTGAAAGTGAATTTAAATCTCTACAACTTCTTTTCTATGCATATTTTTCGTTTATGAATAGGTTTAGACAATATGATGGTTTGACGAATATAGTGAGGTAAAATGATTTTTTTTTATATTCTACTTTTCGAGGGTGTAGCTCGAAAACGGTTACGAATTTGAAAAAATATTTAATATAAAAGTTTTACACAATTCTATGAACTTTATTTTATTATAAAACAAAATTTCCCTGCGATGCACCTTTTTCGAGATATAAGCGAAAAACCCATAATGTGTACCTTTGTCACCTCCCTCCCCCTCTGGCTCACCCCCTAGGTGTCAGGACATTTGGTATGTTAACACCCTAAGCCCCCTGAATAAGTTTCTGAAGGAATCGCTTAGTTACCTGCTCACGCACTCTGCACCTCCTTTTGGGTCATTCTTTGATTGAACTATATGGCATATATTAAAAAACGTAACCTAAAGAAGGGGCTGCAGCCCCCACACCCCCCCCCCCCCCCTGGATCCGCCTATTCCAATTAATTTTGGTACTATTATTCTCCCATTTTTGTTTTTATATTTTCTTTTATCGATATTTTATGAAATATTTTTATGTATAATCACCTGCATTTAACCCTCCGGCGGGCGCGCTTTTTACGAGAAGGTGAGCCGCGACAATTCGCCGCATTTGGTTTTTCAGGTTTATAGTTTACAAATAACGAAGAAAATTTATTTTACTTAGTAAATATGCCATTCTTAATCATTTATCATATTAAAAAAATATACAGTGTGTCCAATTAAGTCTGCACCATATGGAAAACTTTTTTATTATTAGTCCAATAAACGAAGAATATCTGGTCACCGAGCTTCGCTCTTAATATTCAAATCTACATTTTTAAGCAGCCCAATGAGTATATAATTTAAGTATATTTATAACATGACAAATTATTAATTAATTCGCGAAAATCACGGAGTGGGCGACATCTACTTGAACTACTGATAGGGAGATAAATAAAAAGTTGATTGGCGACTGGCTTGAAAGTAGGCGGGAAAATTAAAAAAGCTGTCAGTGTTAATTTTCAATTGGCTGCAGCTGTTGTTGACGTTTATCAACTGCTTGTCACAGAGGTTAGTTAAATGCATTAAAGTTGCCTAGTTTCTGGGGATTTCACCCTTTTAGGGCAACTTCTACTGACGCTTGATCTTCGCGAATTGTCACGGTGGACAGGCCCCGTTTCCGGGACGTGCAACAGCAGCGTGTAGGGCACACGTCCCGTCAACAGAAGATCGCTCAGCTCACTCTATGTTCAATTGATTTTATTATTTTTTGATCTGCAGTGAAGGAAAATTATAGGTCTGATATTCATACTTGGGTAAAAACCTCCACAAAAACCTGTGACCAGACTCTCGAGGTGTGGCAGATATTGATATCATATTTTTTCAAAAATTCTCTCTCTCTCTCTCTCTCTCTCTCTCTCTCTGATCATGAAAACTTAAATATTAAAACTGTCCGCATAATAAAATAGTAGCCGTAAGGGGTAGTCTCACACTATCGGGGAAGGGAAGACAGGTGTCCATTTTAACAGTGTTACTCAACGTTCCTATAAATATTTACCTAAACCCATGATTTCTGAAATTGAATTGGCAACGTTGTATTTTCTACTTTGAATTAATAAGATGGCTGTCATTTGAAATGCAAATTATTTATGTCCGTCAAATGAACCTTTCCTTTTTTATATAAAGCGACAAATTTAAAATTGAATTCTGTCTGATTAAAACGCCAGAAATTAAATAAAGTCAAACCTTTTTACTACTATACTATACAGAAGAAAGGAGTGCAGTATTTAATTTGCAGAACGTAGTACAGGTTCAAGAGGTAGAAATTTTATTTTTACCTCATCCTTCAATGCTTATTTGTAGTTAAAATTTAAATTTTAATACATCTGATCGGCCTATTATAGTTTTTGTCTAGATTCTTGTTTCCATGGTTTTTACTGTAATAAATTTGTTCTTTTGACAGATAAGTCAGACTTTATTTATTCATAGCCGTATCGTATGTATTTTAATTGATTCAGAATTTTGTATTAATATATATTTCAAAATGGCTTCATTCTAAAAATATTATCAGTCCTCCTAAATCCTTGAAGGTAGAATTATTAGTAATAGCAAGGCAACATAAAAACAAATTCAAAAAATATATTATGGATGAGATGGCCAGAGAAAAAGGAATTAAAATTCTCAGATTTCCTCCGAACCACGCAGAGTTAAATTCCATTGAACTGATCTGGTCTCAATTATTAAAAGGTTATGTTTCTCAAAACAATAAAACATTTAAATTTCCTGATGTGCGAAATTTGTTTTTGAAGGCAGTTTCAGATGTAAATAGACATGTTTAAAAATGTGGAAAATTCATTTAGGAAAGTGGATATATCAATGGATAATTTAATAGAACCGATAATAATAAACATCAGAAAAGACAATTATAGTGATGCCAGTAGTTTTAGTGAAGACAGTGACTTTTAAAGATAGTTCTTGAACTAACTTTTTTTTTAATCTTTGAGTTTAGGTAAGTACTAAAGCGTTACTTTTAATGCCAAGAGATTTAATTTAATCCCAACATATAATCCTCCTTGTTATTTGTTGGTTAAATTTAATTCGTTCAATGTTAAAGTGTCGGATGCATAAAGTTTATTTTTATTTTTTGTAAATAATATAACTTCAAAATTTAATCTACGAAGTGCGTATATATATTTTATATGCTGTGACCTTATTTATATTATAGAAATTTATTTTGCAAAGTACGCCTATGGAATGTGACGTTATTATTATGTGCCGTTGCTAGGAAATAAAACTAAAAGCTTAACTTTTCTTGTAAATATCTCGGAAGATCGAATTTTCACAGACATGAGACCTACATTTTTCGCCGATTTAGATAGGAATTAGTCTACCCTGAAAGTTTCATTGAATTCTGACGAGTGGATTTCGAGATCCTCTGGACACACACACACACACACACACACACATACACACACACACATACAAACCTTGCTCGTTTAATAGTATTTGATTGATATCGACCTGGGCACCAGGTTGCATAAGAATAATTTTTTTTTAATGCAGCTATTCATGGTTACATTGAACTGTGAAAATCTCAACTCCTTTAAATTTGTGAAAGGGTGGGAAAATCGCCTCAGAGTTCTGGAAAATCCGTTTTTGGCCGATATCTCCCAAAATATGACTCTCAGAGAATTTTTGTTCAGACAACAAATAAAGAGCAGTTTATTGCCTACAAAAATGATCCTTATCATTTTTCTCGAAAATGTAATGGTTTTCGACATAATCGGCCCCAACCGCATCTCGTATTTTTAGCTCCCGACCTGTATCTAGAGAGCACGTTCTAGAGGAATGCCACTCCCAAGCGGACTAAAATTTTTGAATAAATCGGGCAAAAATTAATATTTTTTCATGATTCAAAGTTCAGGTGAAAGGAGGAACCTGTAGCTATATTACCATGTTAATTTTTCCTTTTAGTCATTTTTTGGGACTATTGAAAAACGGGGCCAAAGTTTGTTTGTCTGTTTATATTCTTTTTATAAAGAGTAATTTCACTAAATCCTTTTCACCAATGAGGCTTGGGAAGGTCTTGAATACATTCCAAAACATTCAATAAGGATTTTTTTCGTATTTTTATAAATAACGTGTTTTTCAGGGCTGCTTTTTTTTGGATATTTGTAGTTTTCCAAAATGCTCGGGGCTAATCGGGAATTGATAGATAATCAAGCACTCTATCGGGTTTCAACCCACATCATTGGAAAGCTTAGATTGTCCCCTTGTCTACGGTATTTTTCTTTTTTTACATTCTCTTACAATTATGAATTTTTCAATCGCCGTTTTCGCACAAAATATTCGCGTAGCGAAAACAATGATCAGGACCAAATTTGTAGGTAATAGACTGCTCTTTATTTCTTGTCTGAACAATAATTCTCTGAGAGTAATATTTTGGGAGATATCGGCGAAAAACGAATTTTCCAGAACTTTAGGGCCATTTTCCCACCCTTCCACACATTTCACGGAGTTGAGATTTTCAGAGTTCAATGTACCCATGAATAGCTACAAATTAAAAAAAAAATATGGTCTAAAACCTAAAATGCAACTATTAGATATCAAATTTTTACAGTCGTATACGAGGTTTGTCAAAAAATCTGAGTAAAATATCTCTATTTTGGATCTTTCGCTTGTAACAACTGAACAGAAATATTATATTGCACCAGATGTGTCGATAGGCGGAGTCAATAACATAAACAAGGAATACCTAAATGCCCAGTTTCTAAGGGCTCGTCACATTTTAATTATAACACAAAAACAAAAAGTTGCAGAGGACTGCCGCTGGCGCTCCACCGGAGGCTTAAAGTATTAAGGAGGACTGAATTTAATAATAACGTACTATTATTCTGGATTTGTTAAGTTTAGTAAAAAGTAAAACATTAAAAAGTGTACTTACTTAAAATACGTGAATATCATCATGGCAATAAAGAGTGTGATTAAACTTAGTGTATACCCTACAAAATAGATTGTGGTCTGTGTCTCAACATCTGCAGGTAGCGTAATAATTTCTCTGCATGTGGCATAATTCGATTTGGACCACGTTCCATTCCAAAGGCATTCTTTTGTTGCATTCTCTGAAACAAATAATGAAATGAAATAAAACTAATACTTTCAGATCATTAAAATGTAACATGTTACACATGTTATTTGTTTTTTAATAATGAAATTATATTAAAATTAATTTTAAATAATTAAATACGTTAACGCCATCTGTGTCAAAAAGGACGAACTTCAGATTTATATTTTATAGAATCCGTTAGTGATATTTCTGATGATTCAAGACATTAAACAAAGACGTCTAAGATCTTTCATCTCTCTCGATCGAACTACTAAATCGTTATTTTGATAAATTTTTGTCGAAGTAACAACATGAGCACTTAATTATCTATTTGAATTATCTAAATATCTTTAGAACTTAACAACAAACTTTTTACTGGTCTAGTAAAAATACAACGTTGGATTGAGATTCATCAGAATCCCAGATAAGTGCTAATAAACTGTTTTAAAAAGTAAACAAGTAATAATTGGTGTAATGCAAAACAGTTGTAATTACTTATTATTGTAACTTTTCAATTTTTTTACTAGTTTAAATTATAAGCGACTGTTTTTAAATTAAAGGTTTTTATTTTACTAACTTATTTTTGGTTTGTACTTTGTGAATGTGAATGTATTTTCAAACTTAACATTCAATTTAATTAAAGAGAATTTACTAATATACCCTAAAAGTCTCATTCTTGGAAAACTTATTCACAGACCCGAGAATTAGAGTCCTTGTTCAGATATCGAAAACATACAATCATGTTACATTTAACGTTATAGTAAGAAAACTTTTACAAAAATGAATTTCTCGACAGTTTGAAGTCCAGACTCGGTGCAGTGCATCAACATTTTTTATATTATACTTTGAGAGAAGCACAAAATATGGTAAATTAATTTTAACTGAAATATTTAATAATTGCTTCACTTATATTACGTAATGCTATGAAATATTCCTTTGTACTGTTATTTAAATCCAAAATCCCTTTAATGCGGTTATTTTGTATCTAAACGTTTGTTTTCAAATCTTTCACTCAAAAGTTCCCACGCTGCCGCATAATTATTTTCCGAGACTTTTAATGTTTTGAGAACGTTGGCGGCTTTGCCGTTCAATAAGAATTTTAAATGATGGAATTTTCCAATGTCGTCTAAATTTATATTGTTATGTATAAGAGATTAAAAAATATCGTGAAATTCTATCCAGTCGTGATAAGGGTACCCTGAAGCTGGCCAGGCCATTTCAGCCCGGACCAAAAATACCTATTGGATAATTTACTAACAATGTATTAGAAATTTACTCCCCCTTTTTTTTATTAACCTTTCCTGTCAAAAGTTATTCATTATTTTTCCACCTTCAGTCTGAACCTAGCCCGGCCCTTGTTAAAACATTATAGAACATTTACTAAATTTTAATTAGATTACTAACAATTTATTAGAAATTTACTCCCCATTTTTTTTTATTAACCTCGCCTTTCAAAAGTTATTCATTATTTTGCCACCTTCAGTCTGAACCTAGCCCGTACCTTGTTAAAACCTTATAGAACCAACTTAAACAAAACATTATAAGAAAAAATAAATTTCCGAAATTCGATTCTCAAGTATCAGTCTGGTTAAACAAGAAATGGAAATGATCGGAAAACCGCAGTAATAAGACATGTATAGTTCGTGTAATACATCTAGTCCGGCCATCTGAAAATTTCTTTAAAGTCGGTGTTCAGTGTGCTACTTTAATATATAGCTCGGGAGCCAGATAATATTTCTCGAGTTGATAAAATAGAACATGCATTCCCTAAATGTAATCGAAGCGAGTAATCGCTCGGCCACCCGACCAAGTCATAGTTTAACTGGTCTTTGCGTCTTTGCGTCTTTTATCAACTCGAGAAATATTATCTGGCTCCCGAGCTATATATTAAAGTAGAACACTGAACTAGATGTATTACACGAACTATATATGTCTTATTACTATTCCCACTGCGATTTTTCGATCAAAAAAATGGGGAGTAAATTTCTAATAAATGTTTAGTAAATTCTAAATAAAATGTAGTAAATGTTCTATAAGGTTTTAACAAGGTCCGGGCTAGGTTCAGACTGAAGGTGGCAAAATAATGAATAACTTTTGACAGGAAAGGTTAATAAAAAAAAGGGGGAGTAAATTTCTAATAAATTTTTAGTAAATTATCCAATAGGTATTTTTGGTCCGGGCAGAAAAGGCTTGGCCAGCTTCAGGGTACCCATGATAAATTCCAGAAAAAATTGGTAAAATAATTTGCCGAAAACGTATATTCGAAATTGTATGACGTGTCTGAAAAAATAATTTACTCAATTGACTTTTAACGCATACATCTCTATTTAGGAAAGAAATAGGAATACAATTTTCTATATTTAAAATAAGATATCTTGTTTCAATTATGTACATTATAAGGTGTAAAAACAAATATTTTTTTTCATGTAATGGTGTATATTCATAAATTAAATTCTGAGCTTATTTTCCAGGTATTTATTTAAATTGTCAACTGGCAAACTACAAAACTATAATAGAAAAAGTTTAATTAAAGTTGATAATGAACCCTTTACAAAATATGTTCAACATGTCTTCCATTTTCTTGAATGCAGAGCTGAAGTGTACGTTTGAAAGACTGCAAGACAGCTGGATACAAACAAAGTTGATTAAATGGGGAAAAAGATGTGTATTTTCAAGAGGAATTTATTGTTTTTTTCAAAATTAAAATAGTAGATGCGGTTTCGGAGATATTTGGGAAAAACCGAAATTGACGATTTTCGTTTTATTTAATTAAAACCTTATTTTTTAAGATAGAAAGTATATAATTTGAATATAATATATAATATATATATATATATATATATATATATATATATATATATATATATATATATATATATATATATATATATGTAACCCTACGTTCCGGCACCAAAAACGACCTTATATAGACGTTGTGGCACCATATAAAACGTTGTGGCACCAATTTTTGGTGCCACAACGTTTTAAGTCATTTTTGGTATCTTGAGCACCCCAGGATGCTCCACAGCAATTTTCAGGAAGGTGCCACTTGGACCATTTATATGTAAAAACCCGATTTTAGTTAATCCGTATACTCTCCAGGGGTCACCCCGACTCGTCTATAGCATACGCTACGTACAAGCACCAGGACGCGATCGAAGCGTTGTGGCACCATGAACGAAAGTACGTTCAAGCACCTTTTAGTCGTGTTTTGTGAATGCGATGTAAAAATAAACAACTTGATATTTGCGGTGTAAGCTTAAGAGGTAAATCTTGCTTTTGGATTGCGATTCATGCTTTAATAGGTAGAATTATAATTTTTCATAAATTATTTTATTAAAAATAATATAAATAATAATATTTGGGAATTATCAAGAATCACTAAAAAATTTTCTCCACGGCCACTACTGAATGTAGTTATTCTGAAACCACTTATAATAACAGAAAAGAAACATTCTCGCTCTTGAGATTGAAAGAAAATTCTGAAACATTTGTCTCTTATGTATTTTATACGTACTTCATTCTATTACTAGAGATACTCTTTATTACATATTTGTTTAAAAAAATAAGGTTTGCCATGAATGTCGAATTAGTTGATGTGGTCTTAATATTGGTTTGTAAAAACTTTTAATTTATTAAAAAGGAGAAGAAAATCAAACGATTCAGATGTAGAATTTCTTAGTTTGTGTTTTTACAAAATTTCGATAGAACGCCAATTCATTTCTCAAGAGTCATTTTTACATTTACACTTACATTTTACACTTTACATTTTTACATTTACACTTCACATTTTTACATTTAGATAATTAAAATTAAATAATTAATTAAATAATAACGGTATCCATAAATAATCAATTATTTTAATAACAACCAAACCGATTATTTTTTTTATATTTATTAAAAAATATAATATCTAAGACCTTTTGCCATTTTTAATAAGAGTTTTAAATCCTTATTATTAATATTTAACTATAATGAAAAATATTATTCAAGGTAAGTTTTTACATATTCAAAACTTCACAAATCAAAAATATTGTAATATTAAAAAACAAATAATAATTCTAAATGTCAACTAGTTGGTTAATTAATAACAGTTTTAGTTTTTTGTTCGCCACTCCATTGATTATAATTATTTACTTATTTAGATCCATTGAATCTTTTGAATTTTTTGTCCTACCTTAGTAATAAAAAAATTAAATTTATGTAAATATCCGCAATTTATAAATTTATGTATAAAAATTAGGTAATAATTAAGTAAAATTAAGTTTTTAAAAAATTGGAAAATTAATAAAAAACAATTTTTGTCTAACGACTCAACCTCCGAGGCGAATACTTCTTTTCAAAATAAAATTGAAATAATATATGGTGCCAAAAGGATATATATTTCAAGTTATTATATTATATAAACTTTGCGGCACCACGCAGGAAGGAACGTTCAGGCACCATTTAGAAGCGTTTTGTGAATTCCGTGTAAAAACTAAAAAATTGTTGAAAAATCTTTACAAAAACTTGGTAGGTATTTTAACGGATTGCGGTGCAAGCTCTTTAATTAAAAATTATATCGATAATAACATTTGGGCATTAAAAACCCCTCTTTTATCAAGAACCACTAAAAAAAATCTTAATTTTACGAGAAAGTTATTCGTACCCTCAAATGGCACCTTTACTTATATCAATATCTACGGAATCTCTAAAATTTTATTTTTTTGCAAAGAAAGCAATAACAAAATGAAATAATATAAAAATTGTTCACTTATACTTAGAATATATTAAATAGTGCAATTTTGTTTAAACAATGTGGCTCATTTTAAAATATTAACAATTGTGCAATTTGTGTCAATTAATAAATAATTTCGATAATTTTTCTCATTTAATTAATTTCTTAGTACATTTGTGTTTTTACAAATGAACTAAAATTTGGATTTGACAATCTTGTTTGTCAATAAGACTAATTTTTATGTTTTAAAAATTGAAATTTAATTTTTAATTTGAAAATTTATATTTATATTTTATTTTAAAAGATGCATACAATTTTTTCAATTTCTAAACATTTTGTGAATAATAATAAGTAATGGTAGTTTTCTATTGATACATTTTTACTTTTTAACACACCGTACAGGTATTCTAAGATTTGGATATTCTGATCTTATTTTATGGACTTTAGTAAGATTTTTCTAAAGAATAAACTAAAATAATATTTTTTTCCACTTTTCGATCCATTTGTGGATATACTGTATATTCTAACCTAGAACATTTTTTAGAATACGCGATTTTGACTTCAAATTAAAATGACTTAATAGAAATTATTAATTAAAAAGACAGATTCAACAGTTTACGAACGTTTAATAGTATTTTTTATTAATTAAAAGTCTCATTATAAAATTGGAATAAATATTAAAATATGCATTGCCAGAGAAGGATATTGACCAACAGCTCGCACAAAATGTGATCTCGATGAAACTTGGCATTTAAGTACTTGAATGGGTGTAGAAAACGATAAAAAAAATCTTTGCTGCTCTAAAGTATATGCTAACTTCACAATTTCGAAAATAAAATCGAAAACTTGGTTTTTCTTATATCTAGAAAAAAAATAAAAATTTCGAAAAACTAATAGCACCAAAAGAGCGGAATATTGTACTAAAAATTATATTTAAAATTAAAAAGTTAAAGTTAGTTAAAAAAAAATTGTATTACTCTAAAAAATTATTAAAAATAAGAAAGCAAATTCGAAAACTCGACGCGCGCCGAGCCGTTGAATTCAAATATTCAGGCGAGACGTTCGGAAAAACTAAAGTATCTTTGTGTAAATTGTAAGCAAAAAAACAAAAAAGGAAGCATTTTAAAGAGGAGACTCTAAGCTTTCTCAGGAATCCATTAATTTTTGAATTTTTTTTTGTTTTCTCATAGAAAATTTGATCGGACGTTATAATTTCTAAAATTCTCACTGCTTTTTATAAAAGTGAAGATATCTATTAATAGAGGCATAACAAAAAAAATCCTTGTAGATTTATCATTATTATACTTTTACTTTTGATTTAAATATAATTAAAATGACGAACATTATCTGGGTTTAGTAAAACTTGTTTTAAAATTTTCACACAAAATAGTGTTTATATAAATCAGAAATTATTTTTTTTAATAAAGTTAAAAATAATTTAGAAATTGATTTATATAAAATAAAATTTTTTATAGTAATACAAATTCTTTTTAAAAATAACTTATAATATAGTTTTTAGTAAAATTTTCCGCTCTTTCACGTGGTGCTATTAGTTTTTCGAATTTTTTTTTCGAGATATAATGGAAAAACCAAATTTACGATTTTATTTTTGAAATTGTAAAGTTAGCATACACTTTAGAGCAGTAAAGATTTTTGCCAAGTTTCATCGATATCACATTTTGACGAGGTCAAACTCTCTGACAACTGGGCTATTGGTTATTTGCTCGAATAAAAATGTACTGTTTGTATGCTATATGTAGGATTAAAAGTTTTTAAACTTTTTGACTTTAGGTTTTTTTTATAGAAAATTTTGTCATACGCATTAATTTGTTAAAAAATATTTTTTCAGATTTTTCATTATTCTTGTCTAACGCCCCAACCTCCTTAAGCGTTCGAGGCGAATATGTATGTCCAAGATAAAATTGAAAAGTGTATTCGGAAATAATATATATGGTGCCAGACAGCATATACAGTCAAAACATATATACGGTGCCGGTAGAACCTCTTATATCTCTACAATTCCGGGTTTGTATACGTCGATTTAGTTTTTGGTGCCAGTACGTAAGATTACCGGTATATATATATATATATATATATATATATATATATATATATATATATATATATATATATATATATATATATATATATATATATATATATATATATATAATTTTATTGAAGACCAAATGTCGCTTAACATAGCGTATACAATTTTATAAAACAACGTTTCGACTTTGAAGGGCTTCCCTCAACTATTTTTTTTTAAATACGGACCTGCAATTTTGATTTTATTTCATTTATTGAGCATATTTTGTATGTAAATTTTCAAGAAATGTGCACATCGAAAAGAACACAATTTAATCACAAAAATGCATAACAAGATGGCTTTCAAACAAAAAAAAAAAAAAAAAAATTATACTCGATATGGAAAGCAACCAAAAAATTCAAGAGACCAACAAAACATATACCACCACTTAGAACAAACAACGGTAATTGGGCAAGGTCTGATCAAGAAAAGGCAAACACATTCGCAGACCATTTAGCAGTAGTCTTCAACCCACCAGAACATAATAATATAAGAAATCACAATGATGAAAATATTCAAAGCTTTCTGGACACACCTTGCGCAATGAGTCTACCAATTAAAGCTTTTTCTCCCATAGAAGTCAAAAGAGAGATAGATCTATGCAACAACCATAAAGCCCCAGGATTTGATCTTATCACCGCACAAGTCCTCAAGCAACTTCCTAGGAAAGCAATAGTTCTAATAAACATGATATATAACAGTATTTTGAGGCTGGCCTATTTTCCCATTACCTGGAAATTTGCTCAAATTATTCTTATCCATAAACCGGGAAAACCACCTGAATCACCTAGCTCCTATCGCCCCATAAGTCTCCTACCACTAATGGCCAAAATATTTGAAAAACTATTCTTGAAAAGACTCGAAAGTGAAATCAACTTCTACGACATAATACCTCAACATCAATTTGGCTTCAGACACGGACATTCTACTATACAACAGTGCCACCGAATTGTCAACGAAATTATAAAGAGTCTAGAAGAAAAGAAAGTATGCACCGCAGCATTCTTGGACGTAGAAAAAGCATTCGATCGTGTTTGGCATCAATGACTACTCTATAAGTTAAAAAACTCCGTCCCTACCAACTACTACCTAGTCCTAAAATCCTACCTCAGTAATCGCTATTTCCAAACTAAGTTCAACCTTGAAACATCCACCTGCCACCCAATAAAATCTGGTGTACCACAGGGTAGCGTCTTGGGCCCATTCTTATACCTAATATTCACGTCAGACATTCCGACAATGGGCGAAACAATCATCGGCACATTTGCCGATGATACTGGTGTTATCGCAGTAGAAAGCAATCCACAACTAACTAATAACAAACTACAAGATCATCTCAATAATCTGAAGGACTGGTTTACAAAATGGCGGATAAATGTTAACCAAACCAAATCAACTCATATAACTTTCACAAGACGGGTTGAATGCCCTAGTGTTAAAATAAATGGTGATATTCTTCCTACAAAAAATGAGGTCTAACTCTGGATTCAAAATTAACATGGAAGCCTCATATACAAACAAAAAAGAGACAAATCGATAACAAGATCAGACAGATGCGGTGGCTTATTGGCAAGAAATCCAAACTTAAGCTGGAAAACAAGGTCCTTATTTACAAATGCATCATCAAACCAATATGGACATATGGTATACAGTTATGGGGATGCACCAAGCCATCGAACACCAAGATTATACTACGAGTTCAGTCAAAAATACTCCGTAATATACTACAAGCTCCATGGTATGTGTCGAATAAAACCATTCATGACGACCTAGACATCCCCACGGTGGAAGACGTAATTCGCACTCTAAGTAGCAGATACTTCCAAAAAATACCCGGGCACCAAAACGAAGAGATCAACCATCTAAGTGAACCTCTAGCAGTACGCAGAAGACTAAACAGGAAACGACCATCTGATTTAAAGGAACAATAATATAATAAAAAACTGTAAATACGGAGCAAACCAGTAAGGAATTTTAATTTATTAGATTCGACATCCTAAGACCGGTTTCTGTCTTTCGACTTCATCAGTTAGGCTTTTCGAATCCAATAAATAAAATTCCAAACTCGTGCAAGTCAATAGCTATATCCGCTATAAGATAACGTTTTTAGATGTGCTACCATCTATGGTAAGAAGAGAGTATTGACATTAAATTTTGACTGAATCTAGTCAAGATGTCACTCTCTTCTTTTTTATCCCATTCAGAGATTAATACAAAGTGAGTAAACCAGTAAGGAATTTTAATTTATTAGATTCGACATCCTAAGACCGGTTTCTGTCTTTCGACTTCATCAGTTAGGCTTTTCGAATCCAATAAATAAAATTCCAAACTCGTACAAGTCAATAGCTATATCCGCTATAAGATAACGTTTTTAGATGTGCTACCATCTATGGTAAGAAGAGAGTATTGACATTAAATTTTGACTGAATCTAGTCAAGATGTCACTCTCTTCTTTTTTATCCCTTTCAGAGATTAATACGAAGTGAGTAAACCAGTAAGGAATTTTAATTTATTAGATTCGACATCCTAAGACCGGTTTCTATCTTTCGACTTCATCAGTTAGGCTTTTCGAATCCAATAAATAAAATTCCAAACTCGTACAAGTCAATAGCTATATCCGCTATAAGATAACATTTTTAGATGTTTTACCATCTATGGTAAGAAGAGAGTATTGACATTAAATTTTGACTGAATCTAGTCAAGATGTCACTCTCTTCTTTTTTATCCCTTTCAGAGATTAATACAAAGTGAGTAAACCAGTAAGGAATTTTAATTTATTAGATTCGACATCCTAAGACCGGTTTCTGTCTTTCGACTTCATCAGTTAGGCTTTTCGAATTCAATAAATAAAATTCCAAACTCGTACAAGTCAATAGCTATATCCGCTATAAGATAACGTTTTTAGATGTGCTACCATCTATGGTAAGAAGAGAGTATTAACATTAAATTTTGACTGAATCTAGTCAAGATGTCACTTTGTATTAATCTCTGAAAGGGATAAAAAAGAAGAGAGTGACATCTTGACTAGATTCAGTCAAAATTTAATGTCAATACTCTCTTCTTACCACAGATGGTAGCACATCTAAAAACGTTATCTTATAGCGGATATAGCTATTGACTTGTACGAGTTTGGAATTTTATTTATTGGATTCGAAAAGCCTAACTGATGAAGTCGAAAGACAGAAACCGGTCTTAGGATGTCGAATCTAATAAATTAAAATTCCTTACTGGTTTACTCACTTTGTATTAATCTCTGAATGGGATAAAAAAGAAGAGAGTGACATCTTGACTAGATTCAGTCAAAATTTAATGTCAATACTATCTTCTTACCACAGATGGTAGCACATGTAAATACGGAGTAATGTCAGTGGACAAACTCTCCCTCGAACTATTACAAACATCACATTTACTTATTGCTCCTGTAACTAGAGCAGATTGTAAATTTTCATTATAAATAAAAAAAAAACAAAAATTATCCTTTATTTTGACGTTTCTTAATTTTGTTGATTTTTGACGCAGTGCAATTTATTAGTTAGTGTTATTTTAGTAATTATCTAAAAGAGAATTAGTTGCAAATTGATTAAAATTTTTGGGGTATACTCAATTTTTAATTAATTTTATTCAAAAAGATTTATAAATATTTTTAGTGAAAAAGGAACAGAACAGAACATTGCTTAAACCTAATAAAAATATTAAGTGTGCTACATGGTTGGATAGAGAAAAAAATGGGGATTTCAAAAATAAGATAAAACGTATAGGTCCGTATTTAAAACAAATATTTGAGAGTGGCACTTCAAAGACGAAATGTTGTTTTAAAAAATTGGATACGCTATGTTAAGTTGTATTTGCCTTCAATAAAAAAGCTTAATTGTTTTTTTCTATTTTTCATAATTAAGATGTTAATTAAATAAAACCAAAATCGTCAATTTCGGTTTTCCCCAAATACCTCTGAAACCGGACCTGATATTTTAATTTTGAAAAAACTAATGGATTTGTCATGAAAATGCGCATCTTTTTTCCTATTTAACCAACTTTGTATCTATAATGGTTTCCGAAATTCCAATGGTGTTCAATTAAATTTGCGCCACGCTGCAGGGTGTCCCACGACGAACTGTACATAGTCCAACCATAAGTACTATCGACCGATGCCATTTCATATCTGGCATTAAAAAAATCCCTTGTTGCATTTTTGAAGGATATACAGGGTGATATTTGAAAATATGTGAATTATTCTACGTTAATTTTTTAGATTTTTATTGATTTTTGCTAATACAGCACTACATCGAAAAAACATTTATTTAAAACAAAATCGTTGGGAAAGTATCACTTACTCGATTGAAAGAATGATGGTACAGATCCTAACTAAGTTTATTTAACGTTTTAATTGGTATTTATGGTTGGATTATGTACAGTTCGTCGTGGGACACCCTGTATAAAACTATCTAAAAGGGACTACACAAAGTAAAGTATGATGTATCATATTCAAATTTATAGAATATCAGTTTCTGAAATAAATTTTTCTAATATTTCAAGTAAAGATACAAAAGTTTTCCTCTTGAAGGGGGCTTCCAATCCCCCCCCCCCCCCCTGCGAACGAGCTTGCCTGACAGGCCCATTATAATGTACATAATTAAAACAAGATATCTTTGTATATTATTATCAGTCGTTTGTATATTCTTATCAGTCGTTTGTATATTCTTATCAGCCGTTTGTATATTCTTATCAGTTGTCAAAAAAGTCGTTCATTGAGTTTATAGCGTAGAAATATGAGTACTTGCCATTTTTCGAAAAAAAGACCTGTTTTAAGAAAAACTAGTGAATTTAGCCATAGGGAATACTTGATGAAATTTATAGAGTGTTCTATTTGAAATAAGCAAGATTCTGCAAATTTTTATTGAGAATATGTGGCAAGCTGTTTTTCATATCCTTTATATCACAGGTCGATTTCAGATACATCGTTTGAGAAAGTCACCAATGTACAATATTTGACCAAAAATAAATTTCAATCGGAGTTGGCATAACTTCATAATTTCAAATATTCTGACGAATATTGGAAAAAAACTTGTCATGCTAAAAATCTTGAAAACCGTCAATATTTTTTTTAAATAAACATACATAAAGTATCTTTTATTTTTCATGTAGAAACCGAAAAAGTTTTAAAAAATACAGGTTGCTGTTTGAAAAACAAGTTGGTGCTGAAATTTTTTTTATTTTGTCGAGCTTGTAATGAAGCTATTTTTCACAGCTTAATTAATTTAAACAAATCTGGAATTAAATGAAAATTTATTTAAAATTAATTTAAATGTTCGAATTTTATTTTGCTCACCGGGTACATTTAAATTTTCAACGTCACAAAACGCCGTTTTAGTCTAGGACTGGGCGCACCGTGAATTAAGTCAGCAAGGTGGGAGAGATTTTGAGAAGTAGGGACACTTCAGAGGTTAGATGGAGAATAATTTTCAAATAAGATTTCATTCACTTTCTCCGATCAAAATTAGCAAGTCGATATAAAGTATTTAGTAGTCCGATTTTTTTCCGCCGCCGTTATAAAAAACCTTAGGTATACAACTGATAACATTGTTTTTCCGTGTTTTGGATTTTATTTATCACCGTGTTAATTTGGGACTAAATCGAATCGTTGATTTATTTAATTCAAAGTTGAAATTACATTTTTGCTTTCAGTTATTTATTTTATATTTTAAAACAAGCTACTCTCCAGATTCTAAGACTTTGGGATTGATCTAGCTCTATTTAGGCTCCCCATTACCACTTAGGCAATTTCAACCCCTTACTCACGCTAGTTGAGCATTGGCGTCAATCGTATTGACTGTCAATGTCGGCTAAGCTGAAAGTCTTAAAAATCCGTCCGTGAACTGCTACTAAACTCCGAAAACTTTGGGACTGATTTTGCACTATTTAGGCTCCCCATTACCACTTAGACAATTTCAACCCCTTACTCACGCTAGTTGAGCATTGGCGTCAATCGTATTGACTGTCAATGTCGGCTAAGCTGAAAGTCTAGGAATAGGTCGCGTCCCCGTTTATAATCAGAGTAGAAAAGTCGGATAAATTCACCAGTTAGACGGTATTTTAAATATAATAACTCTCCTGAATTTATTTATTTATTTTCTGAACATAAATAATTGTGAATTAATTTATTTATTGTAGTTTGATTATTTTTTAAAAAGTTAATGAAGTTAACTAACTCGCCCGTTAATTTTTGATAAACTCCGTCGTTTCATCTTATAAATTAATAAGGTTAAATAACTCTTCCGTTTTCATATAAATATTTAACGAGACTTAATACATTCTTCCGTTTAATTTAATAATTTGGTAAATTTAATTATAGTCTGATTGAGTCATTCCGACAGTAACCGCCGTCAGTCACTAGCGTTAAATCGAACGTTTATTTTAGTATTTTTTTTTGTTCAGGGTTTTAAGGGTTGGGCTTTGAAATAATAACAAATTTATTTTTTTTGTACAATAGCTAAACACAATATATGTGTCAAGTTAATTTCCTGGTTTATATTCACCAACCTTACCTCTTTACAGGGCTATTAAAGGTATATAATAAGTTAAAAAAAATAATTGAGTCTGGAGATCAACAAGACCCCTGGTGATTCCGTATCTCCATCTGAAGCTACCTGTGCCCCTCAGACGCCGTTTTTAAGGGCTGTGGAGTAAACCACCATCTGGCGCTCGAGCAATTTCCGTACTAGGGTGTCACTTGTAAGGCATAATTTTCTTTGTGGCAAGAAAAATCCTTACAAGTTCGATCAATAAAGTAACATTATAGAAAATTGTATTCCTGTGTTTCCTAAATAGAGATATGGAACACCGCGCCGCTGTTGCAGGACCATGTATAAAAAAATATAGAACTTACAAAAAGCTACAAACCAGCCAATGGGTCCCAGAATTCACCCAAATGAAAAATAATTTAACGAGTTCTCCTTCTTTAGAGATTGGACCTTAATCTTTTCATACGTAATTTATTCTGCATATTATTTCTCGAAAGCCATAAAACGAAGAAAGGAATATTCAACTCACTAAAATATCGCGAGGTCGAACTAATAAACAATAGAGAATCATTAATGACTGAAATATTTCCATTCTCTAGATAGTCTAGATCGACTGGGAATAGAGATCTTATTCCATTCTTAAAACGAAAAGAAAAAACCCAGATCTTTTCATTAAATTGCAAAATACGATACCTTTTCCAAGTCTGTTTAGGAAAAAAACGATAAAAAATACTTGTTCGATACAGAATTTAAATTGGAATTTTATGCTCCAGATCCCTTTTTTTCAAGTCATAACTCCGTTGACGGTGAATTTATTTACTTAACAGAGGAGAAAAAAGAAAACAATTTACTTCTAGAAATTAACGGAAAATTAAAATTTGAAATGTTTTTATAAATAAGATTTTCAACAGTTATTTTTAAATACATAGAAAAAAATTGTGTCTACGATTCGTCTGTGGAACTCCGTTTCGGGAGTTGGCTGGATCGTTGAATAAATATTATATTTTTATTAAGGTTTATTAAAATGTTTCATGCAACAGGACGATCGGCAACAGAATTACAATATTATATATTTTGTAGATTGTATTTATTAAATACTAATTAATTTTACTTTAACATACAGGGTCCTTAAGTAATTGTACATAGAAGTATGGTAGATTTCTCTTTTTAAAATATTACGATTTGGACCAAGTTGCTCTAAAATGTTGCTATTAAGGAATATACAGGGTGATAAACGTTAAATTTTAAGATTTATTTTTTGCAATAACTTTAGCATTTTTGAATATGTATACATAAAAATTTGGAACTGGGGGTTTTTGGGCACGATAAATCAGAATCTACTTCGATGTAATTTGTAGAGGCCAACTGAGGTTATATTCGGATTCAGGAGGTCATTTTATATAAAAAAAAAGAATGGTGTCAAAGCCAAAAATTTTTTTTTCGACCAATGTAATTATGCAGTTGATCCCTAAAATGCCATTGTCTCGTAAACCGTTAAATTTTAAGGTTAATAAGAAGTACGCTTTTTTTCTACTAAAATAACGTGGCTTTAATATTCTTTTACAAAAATAGCGCTAACTTAAAGAGCCAAAAAGTTTATCGCTCATCTATGCCACAACTGTGGCCCCACTAGCGCCCTCTACAAATTACATCGAAGTAGGTACCAGATTCTGATTTGTCGTGCCCAAAAACCCCCAGTTCCAAATTTTTATGTATACATATCCAAAAATGCTAAAGTTATTGCAAAAAATAAATTTTAAAATTTAACTTTTATCACCCTGTATATTCCTTATTAGCAACATTTTATTAGATCAACTTGGTCCAAATCGTAATATTTTAAAGTGAGGAATATGTACAATTACTTAAGGACCACCCTGTATAGTGGCGTCTGTGAGCCAAAATTTACCCGTTTTCGAGGATGATGAACACGATGGCGGTATCAGAATTTCTATTTTCGCCAGCCGAACCCCCTAAAACGGCCGCAAACTACCCCCTAAAGGGGTTAAACGTTCAGCACATCATTTCATTGCTGAACACGGTGGTAATGCTGAACATTACTTCCGACCCTAACTAACCTCTCAACAGACCAAACCTCATCCCCGATAGGGGTGTTTTCGTCTGTTTTTGAGGATGCTGAACACGATGGAGGTGTTCAATATCACTTTCGACCCCCCACCAACCGATGCACAGGTCAAAACTCAACCCTGAAAGGGGCAATCGTTTTGCGTTGAGCCCCTGGAGGGGTTGGTGGGGGTGGGAAGTGATATTGAATACCACCATCGTGTTCAACATTCTCGAAAACGCGGGACAGACGTTTTGCCGCTAATATAAAAAATAAAAAAACACCACTGTCGGGGGTAATGTGCTGCACGTTTAACCCCTTTTGTGGGTCGTTTTAGGGGTTCGCCACTAATATCGTTATCGAAATACCTCCGATTTTTTCAGGTAAATATTTTCATGCATGAAATGCCTCCGTTTCATTAATCATTTACGGTGATATTTTATCTGCTTAATCTCTGTATAATGACACAATGTTGCCAAATTATAATTTAAATAGGTATACAGGGTGTCCCGTTTTAAAACTAAGCAATGGAAAAAAAAATTAAAATTTAAAATCCAAATGACATTTGACATGTCACCGAAAAAGTAAACAAAATTCCGACCCTAAAAAATTGTTTTACTTTTTTTTGACATATTAAATGTTTTTCCCTTTATAGTATTTCAAATTTCATTTTTGCTTTAAAAAAATTCGAAACGAATTTTTTTTGGGATATCAAATATCATTTGATTTGGATTTTTTTAATTTTTATTTTATAGCTGGCGGGAAAGTCTTGTGGCGACAAAACAGATTTTTTTTTTACATTTAATTCCTTCTTCTGTGTGTAGACTTTAGACAAATGATGAATTTAAGATACAAATTATAATTTAATTCCATATAACAACCTCATTTTTCTTTTTTTTTATCCAATCAAGTTACAAAATTTGTAGTTATCTTTTAATTTTTTTAATTTATGTTGTTAATATTCCAATTGACAATTTTTAATTCCATTACAAATATTGGGAACATGTATACCAACATAATAAAAAAATAAAATCGAGAATCGAATGTACGTAGTCCGCAAAATCACAAACCTCGTATTTTATCTTTAAATACAACGATATAAATGTAGGTTTTTATTTCAACCATTTCTCAAAATCTTTTAATACTATGATCTCTCCCAGTCTCCCCTAGTATGCCTATATTGAACGGGACAGATTTCATAAAGATGCCATATAACTTTAATAGCTGATCCAGAACTTCGACATCCATCAAAAACTAAGTTGGCCGAATCGTTAAGTAAAAAACCAATAAATCTTAACGTTTTCTTTTACACTCTGTTTCCGTCAAGGTCCTTTCTGTGTAAGAAAAAAATATGCTTTAAACGCACAGTGATAAATGGATTGAAATGAATTTATTTGACATCGAATCGAAGGCTTGATAAAGCGTGCGGTTTTATACACCATTTGTATGAAAAAAAATTCGGCCAAAATTTATTGCTTTAGTGATAAATCGGTTATTTTATTAAAAATTGTTCGTTTAAGACTGTCAAAGTGTATTTTGATATATATATATATATATATGAATAGCTGGGCTTCCGGGATCTGCTCCGTGTTGTCACTGGTTGATTCTCAATAGAATCGTTCAACTGACGACGTTTCGGCACAATCTCATGTGCCATCTTCAGGTCTTAGTTTTGCTGCTTTGCTTCTAGTTAGTCGCATTAAACTGACTTCTCTTAGCGTTGTCGAAGGTTTATGTACCCTCTTCGTTTTCCGGTCTACTGCACACAGGTCTGTTGTTAGCGGGGGCGCGCGGGGCTTTCTATTTTGGGGTGGGGGTAACGTCGATTTCCACGTCGCGGGAAGTCTTTGTGTGTCGTCTCTGGTGTTTAAGTTGTCAGGACGTTTCTCTATTTCGATGGCTTCCCTTATAATACGTTTTCTTTTATTTTGTATTCCAGCTATGACTTTGGTGTTTTCAAAATCTATCTCGTGGGAAGTCTTTCTTACATGTTCCGCTAGTGAAGATGTGGTTTCCTGCTTTATCACGGCGTTGCGATGTTCAACTCGTCGAGCACTGATTTTTCTATTCGTCTGTCCTATATAGCTACCTTTACAATCTTTACAGGGGATTTCGTAGACGCCTTGTGTTTCCAGTGGTATTTTGGATTTGGCATTTGGCAATATCTGACCAATCTTACGTGCTGTACCGAAAGTAGTTTTTATGTTATGTTTCTTCAGTATCTTGCTTATCCTTTCTGTAGTCCCTTTTATGTAAGGCAGGTAGGCTGTTGAAATTGGTTGGTCATCTTCTCCTGAGGTCGACTCTTTCTTGCGGCGTGGTCTCAGTGCCTTTTTTATGTCCCTTTCTGGAAAACCGTTTTGTTGTAGTGTTGTTTGCACCTTCTTCATTTCCTGTTTTTTGTTCTCCTCATCGCTTAGTCTCTCCGATCTTGTGACTAGGGTTTTTATGACTGATTGTAGTTGTGAAGGATGGTGGTGTGATTGGGCATTCAGGTAGCGGTCTGTATGCGTTGGTTTCCGATATACGGTATATCCAAGTTTTCCATTCTTTTTCTTTGTCACTAAGACATCCAAAAAAGGCAGCTGGTTGTTTTTCTCGACTTCCATGGTGAACTTTATTTTGTCATGAATTCCGTTAAGGTGGTTCAGGAATTGTTCTAGTTTTTCTTCTCCATGGGCCCAGATAATGAATGTATCATCGATATATCGTAACCATAGTTCCGGTTTGAATGTAGCCGTGTTGATGGCTTCTGTTTCGAATTCTCTCATAAACAAGTTGGATATTACTGGAGATAGTGGTGAGCCCATAGGGGCTCCCTCGACTTGTTTATACCTTTGACCGTTATATATGAAGTATGTATTTTTCAGACAATGTTTGACCAGTCCAGTGATGTCTTCCCTTAATTGGTACTTTCTGCTGATGATTTTGATAGCCTCGTCAATTGGTATGTTAGTGAAGAGCGATTTGATGTCGAAGCTGACTAGCATATATCCTGGTTCTAGCGTTACGTCTTTTATGCATTCGATGAAGTGGCTTGCGTTCTTCACGTAAGATTCCGCTTCTTCTGCATATGGTTGTAGTTGTCTTGCTAGAAATTTCGCTAGGTGTTGTAGGGGAGAACCGATTGAGCTTACGATAGGCCTCAATGGTGCTCCTTCTTTGTGGATTTTTGGTAGACCGTACAGCTTAGGACAAATCGACGACTTCTCTCTTGGGATTAATTGCAGTTGCTCTTCTTTGTTAATTCTGCTGGACTTGATCTTTGCTTTGGTGGTTTTTTCTAGGTATGTAGTCGGATCGGTGTTCATAGCTTGATATGTGTCATCCTGTAATAGAGCTTGGATTTTTCTGTCATATTCTTTACTATCCATTACAACTGTTGCGTTGCCTTTATCGGCTGGTAGGATGATGATGTTCTTGTTTTCCTGTAGTTTCTTCAGCGCAAGGTGTTCTTCTCTTGAAAGGTTTCTTTTTGGGGGTTTGGCATTTCTGAGAATTCTGACTACATCTTGTCGTATGGTGTTCAACTATGCTGTAACCCCGAACAAAATTCCAGTCGAAGACATTATTTGTGAAGTAGAGGCGTCTATAGCAACAATTCCATCTACCCCCGCTGACACCATACGACAAGATGTAGTCAGAATTCTCAGAAATGCCAAACCCCCAAAAAGAAACCTTTCAAGAGAAGAACACCTTGCGCTGAAGAAACTACAGGAAAACAAGAACATCATCATCCTACCAGCCGATAAAGGCAACGCAACAGTTGTAATGGATAGTAAAGAATATGACAGAAAAATCCAAGCTCTATTACAGGATGACACATATCAAGCTATGAACACCGATCCGACTACATACCTAGAAAAAACCACCAAAGCAAAGATCAAGTCCAGCAGAATTAACAAAGAAGAGCAACTGCAATTAATCCCAAGAGAGAAGTCGTCGATTTGTCCTAAGCTGTACGGTCTACCAAAAATCCACAAAGAAGGAGCACCATTGAGGCCTATCGTAAGCTCAATCGGTTCTCCCCTACAACACCTAGCGAAATTTCTAGCAAGACAACTACAACCATATGCAGAAGAAGCGGAATCTTACGTGAAGAACGCAAGCCACTTCATCGAATGCATAAAAGACGTAACGCTAGAACCAGGATATATGCTAGTCAGCTTCGACATCAAATCGCTCTTCACTAACATACCAATTGACGAGGCTATCAAAATCATCAGCAGAAAGTACCAATTAAGGGAAGACATCACTGGACTGGTCAAACATTGTCTGAAAAATACATACTTCATATATAACGGTCAAAGGTATAAACAAGTCGAGGGAGCCCCTATGGGCTCACCACTATCTCCAGTAATATCCAACTTGTTTATGAGAGAATTCGAAACAGAAGCCATCAACACGGCTACATTCAAACCGGAACTATGGTTACGATATATCGATGATACATTCATTATCTGGGCCCATGGAGAAGAAAAACTAGAACAATTCCTGAACCACCTTAACGGAATTCATGACAAAATAAAGTTCACCATGGAAGTCGAGAAAAACAACCAGCTGCCTTTTTTGGATGTCTTAGTGACAAAGAAAAAGAATGGAAAACTTGGATATACCGTATATCGGAAACCAACGCATACAGACCGCTACCTGAATGCCCAATCACACCACCATCCTTCACAACTACAATCAGTCATAAAAACCCTAGTCACAAGATCGGAGAGACTAAGCGATGAGGAGAACAAAAAACAGGAAATGAAGAAGGTGCAAACAACACTACAACAAAACGGTTTTCCAGAAAGGGACATAAAAAAGGCACTGAGACCACGCCGCAAGAAAGAGTCGACCTCAGGAGAAGATGACCAACCAATTTCAACAGCCTACCTGCCTTACATAAAAGGGACTACAGAAAGGATAAGCAAGATACTGAAGAAACATAACATAAAAACTACTTTCGGTACAGCACGTAAGATTGGTCAGATATTGCCAAATGCCAAATCCAAAATACCACTGGAAACACAAGGCGTCTACGAAATCCCCTGTAAAGATTGTAAAGGTAGCTATATAGGACAGACGAATAGAAAAATCAGTGCTCGACGAGTTGAACATCGCAACGCCGTGATAAAGCAGGAAACCACATCTTCACTAGCGGAACATGTAAGAAAGACTTCCCACGAGATAGATTTTGAAAACACCAAAGTCATAGCTGGAATACAAAATAAAAGAAAACGTATTATAAGGGAAGCCATCGAAATAGAGAAACGTCCTGACAACTTAAACACCAGAGACGACACACAAAGACTTCCCGCGACGTGGAAATCGACGTTACCCCCACCCCAAAATAGAAAGCCCCGCGCGCCCCCGCTAACAACAGACCTGTGTGCAGTAGACCGGAAAACGAAGAGGGTACATAAACCTTCGACAACGCTAAGAGAAGTCAGTTTAATGCGACTAACTAGAAGCAAAGCAGCAAAACTAAGACCTGAAGATGGCACATGAGATTGTGCCGAAACGTCGTCAGTTGAACGATTCTATTGAGAATCAACCAGTGACAACACGGAGCAGATCCCGGAAGCCCAGCTATTCATATAATGCCCGTGGAAACCTAAAGCAGAACATATATATATATAAGTGGATATTTTCGTGACTGTTATTATTTTTTTTTTTATATATATTTACACATTCTTATACTTTTTATAATCACACTCTGTATGTTACAATTGTATACTGAAGTTTTTGGAAACTGTCATTTTGTCATTTTAAAATATTGTAACACCGATGTTTCTTTTTGTATTTAATTTTTTCCGTATTTCATGTTATTAGTCTTGAAAAAGAAAATAAACGTTTTCGAAAGCTTGACCAAAACGAAGAAATCAAACTTATAACAAAAGTTATTTTATTTTGACAGATTCCCACGAATTTTTTCTACTTATACTAAACTAAAGTTAAAATTTTACATTTTTTGAAATATCATAACAATATTATTTAAAATTCTAAATTAGAACAATAACCAAATAAATTTATTAATAAAATATTATTTAATTAAAAGTTACGATTTCCAAAAATCATAACAATATTTCAAAAAATGTAAAATTTTAACTTTAGTTTTATTTATTTAAAAAAATTTCTATAATTTTAATTTGTTCTTTCAATTTAATAATTTTTTTTTATACCACCACGACTATGTTCAATTTTATATCTGTCAATCTTCCAATTTCAGGGTTTCTTTAATTGTGAGTTCAAGTTCTAACTACTGATAGTTTCTGTATTTGGCAAAAAATAAAGTGTTGTTTCAAAATTTAGAATGATTTTATTTTAATATAGATTCAAAGAAAAATTTATTTACACAAATCAGACTATTTACTATTATGAATTACATTCACGCCCACACACACTCAATGATGTCTTATATCTAGAAAATTTTGCGCAATAAATTTTAACTCGGTTAAGGTTGGCACACCCGAAATCTTTACAGTGATGAGACTGTCAGTCTTAACCTCACAAATGCAAAACCACACTATTTGTTTCTGGTCTGCAGTATGTTGTAATTGATTATAATGAATTTGTACCTTGTGAATGTTCCTATTCCTTCTTCTTTCTCGTTCAAATAGTGATGAGTTATAACTAGATTTATAGTTATGTGTTGATTCCACTTCCTGTTGTTTTTTTTAACGAGATTAATGTCCCGATGATTTCCGCAACAAACCAAACAGCTTTCAGGTAAGTTGTCTACGTGTTATTTAATACAACCACTTATTAAATATAAACAATTCGCCGTAATAATTTTCCTCCAGAATATAAACGTACTTCTTCAAATTGTGTAATTTTCCTTAATAAGTTTTTTTTTTACTCTTCAAAATTAATTTTCTCAAATTTTCCTACCAAACTCCTTCTACCATTTCTTTTAATAAACTAATTTTTTTTTTTTTAAACTTTTTAAATTCAAAAATCTTCTTAATTTTTTCTATCAAGAAAAAAAAACTCTCTTCCTAATTTTTTTTTAACTATCTATCAACTAACTACCTTCTTTTTTTTCTCCGTTGCTATGTTACCCTTTTACGTCATGCAGAAATTCTCAAATTATTTCAAAATTTTGATTATATTATACTTTATTTTCGATTTTATGTATTTTGAATTTCATAATTTCAATTATAACAAATAAGATACTTACCATCTATATTCTGGTGTTCAATTCTCTACATTTTATCAATTTATAATTTAGTTACTAAAGTTGGTATGCTGTCATTTCATTTTAAATAGTTGTCACAACCCTTATTTCATTTTGCTATACAGATTATCCTATAATTATTTTTTTATTATAAAGATCGTCCCAAATTAAAATGTTAATAAAATTTTGAATTTTGAATATGATTTAATTTTGATTTTAATTTTTTTTTAGGTTACTATCATAGCTTTATTAATAAGGATTTTTCTAATAATAAGGATCTCACAATAAATCAATCAATCCCTTAAGTTCACCTTTAACGTTTCTTTTTATCTATAAGATACTATTTTGTTTGTTTTTCTAAATTGTATTTTAAATGATATGGTTTCTTTATTTTTAGGTGACGTTCATTTTCTTTTAGCTGACAAAATAATCTTAAGAAGAAATATAGGATTGGGCATAGTCTTGGTATTTATTTTCTTCAATTTATAATTTAATTTTACCTAAATATTATAATTTTGATAATGTTAAATTTCCATTTCATTTTAAAATATTAAATTCCATTTCAATATATATATATATTGAAAATTAAATTATAAATTGAAGAAAATAAATACCAAGACTATGCCCAATCCTATATTTCTTCTTAAGATTATTTTGTCAGCTATATATATATATATATTGTTATGATGTTAAAATGGGACAAAATTTGTAAGTGTATTTTAAAATAAATTATGTGAAAAAGACTTAATAGATAGTAGTGTTGACAGATTTGAGAGTTTGAAGTTAATGTTAATTTGAATATGAATATGTCAGAATGTTAATTGGAATTTTATAAGATGTCAAATGTGAATTGATTAAAATAAAGTTTATTAATAAAAAGTATTGAGAAGAATATCAATAGCATAACAATTGGCTCCCAACGTGGGGCTATTAAAAGTATTTTGAAGAATTTTCACATTAGCATAACAATATATATATTGTAATGGAATAATTTTATGATTTATTTAAATTATTAAATAATTGAAAAAAGGTAAAAAGGTAATTAGTAATAAAATAATTAATTAATAAACAAGACAATTATAATTTGTACTACATTTAAAATTAAACATCTTTTATTTAATTTTAATTTAAGGTCAACGTGGATGATCTCCAGTTCAAGGCGAGATCTTCCTCCCGTCCAGAACTGACACCTTGTAATTCTAAATATCGATTAAAATTAAAATGGAGGTTTTAATAGCTCTATATCAGTTTCATTTGCCTCCGGGAAATTGAAAGGGATTAAACGGTGCCATCGTGAAATTATGTCTAAACAGAATTTAATTATATTTGAACAAATTTGCATTTTTAGAATGGGATGATTCTGTTTTTAGGCATACAAATTATAAATTTATTCGCAATTTTGATTTAAATAAAATCCTTAATTTCTTTATAATAAAGAATATTTGTATTCAAAAAATAAAATTTACCATTTCGGAAGGTATTCTATTAATCGAATATTTTATCAACGCATAAAAAATAGTACATACATTAAAGTATGAGTGGATTTAAAACACAGGCGATTTTTCGAGCAACAAAAAATAGAAACTTTGAAAGCTACAACGACTCAAACTTTGGCGGATACAGAGGGAGGAGCCACTTCTTGGCTGAGCCAAATGCAAGGAATGACCGCCACATCCACCACAGATGCTGGGCTGGTTGCCGCCAACGATGCAGTTAGAGGTCATAATGGATTAGGAGACTCTTTAAAAGTATGGGAAGGATACAAGCATTGTATAAAGAATATATAGTAGCATTGTATATAGATTATATAGTAGTATCAAGCTCTAGTTAAAAAGTGTCTGATGCAGTCTCGAGCGTCATCTATTGACGTTCTATATGAAGTTATCAATTTCTAATGCTATATAATGCTATATCTTCTTTCACATGGCCTTTACCAAGTAGTTCCTTTAGCTATTAAAGTTGCTGTCTGTAATATTGCAGTTACGTATTTAATAATAAACATCTGTTGAACAGATATTACATTTTCAAAATTCAGTCAGGATTTTCTACAAAACTGTGTGATTAGTCATCTTTATTTACTAATAAGGATAAAATTCATGATATGATGTGCTATATCAATTCTGTTTAGAATTTTAGGCATCATATTGAAATATGGAAGAATATACATTTTTATTTTAAAACTAGTGATTATTTATATAAATTAGAATTTTTTTTTTTAAATAAAGATAAAAATACACTTTATAATGTACATGGGCGGATCCAGACGATTTTCAAGAGGGGGTCCCCAGAAATTTTATTAAATATAAAGTACTTGAAAACTTCTTTTTGGGCTATTTTAAACGAAGAAATTTACATTTTCTCCCAATGTAACATGAAAACCATTTTATTTATTTTAATTAATAATAAACATCTTTATACAATTTTATAATAGCCCAGTTGCCAGAGCCACATTTACTCAAAAATCTCACATAAAATGTGATATCGCTGAAACTAGCCTCTTAGTACTTTATTGGGTGTAGAAAACGTTAAAAAAATCTTTGCTGCTCTAAAGTGTATGCTTAAGTTTACAATTTCGAAAACAAAATCGAAAATTTGGTTTTTGCGATATCTAATATCTCGAAAAATAAAAAGAATCAAGAAACCAATAGCACCACGTGTAAAACAGCGGAAAATTTATATTATAAGTTATTTATAACCATAAAAAATTATAAAATATAAGAAAAAGCGTATTCTAAAAATACAAAAAAAACAAAAGTACCTTTGCCTAAAATGTAAAAAAAGAATTTTATTCTCAGGAAGCTATTAGTTTTTAACTTTTTTTTTTGCTCATAGAAAATTTGACCGGAAGTTATAATTTCTAAAATTCTCACTCCGCAACTCTTAAAAGTGTATTTTTAAAATTTTACTAGTATAATATAAAAAGTGCAGTTTCGAAAACTTAAAAAAAAATGAGCACTGATAAAGTTAAAAAATTGATAATTTGTTAGTGAACTTTTTCGATTGAAAATTAGGCTTTTTTAATTTAAATTCGTATAAAATCGAAAAATAAATATTTTGCATTGAAAAAATTACAGCTTATTTAAAACACAAAGAAGAATGTTTTCACAAAGTTTCATAAAAAAAATTTATTTTTGCGGGAGATAAAAATTAAAAACTAAAAAACCGGTTTTTAACGATTTTCTCAATAATTTTGAAGTTATGTTGAAAAATGATTAATACAAAAGTTTTACTTTTTTAATTATCTACAAATGTTACATTAAACTTTTTTCGATAGGATGCATGTTTCAGCCACAATACCAATATCCAACCCTCAAGTTGTATATTTAGCTACCCCCATCCCCTTCCAGAACTTTTAATTTATCCAATTTATTTTTTTTAATTTACTTATAATTTTCCCTACATTTTCCTACCATCCACATACTGCTAAGAATTTTTTTATGAATTCGGGTTTTAAAATCGGTTTGGACTTGGTCTACAAACATCATTCAAAACCAACGAAAACTTATTGATTAGTTTTCATTATTGGGTGACCTTCAATTAACAACGCAAATCTATTCAAAACTATTTATTAATCCTATAAACAGGAAAATTCCACTGAAACTCAGGTTGTCTTGGTGCGTCTAGAGTTCTTGATAACAGCGTTGCCAAATAGCTTTTACCTATTTACTTTCAAAACTTTGGTGGATTACTCACAACCTCAAGACAGTTTTTTTAATATAAAACTAATATCTGTCTAACCAGCATCTGTTAAAAAAGATTAAAGTTGTTTATTATCAAACAACAACATAGAATAATATTAATTTTACCAGAAAATAAAATACTAACAAATAAAAAATAAATTATTTTATAATTTTAAAATTAACTAAAACAATCATATAATATCCATATTATAAACAAGAAACCAAACTATTGCAAAAAATATACTTTAAGAAAAAATATTTCGATTTAACATTTACTCTCTTGTCTTAGTGCTTTTTATTCCAAATTTTAGTTTTAAAAGTTAAACGGGTTTAATAAATTATCAGATTATACTGTATTTGAAAATCAAGAGAGAGTAAATTCCCAGAAATGTTTTGCAGTTATCAGTGTTAAAGGCAGTAAACCATAGACGTGCGTTTTCAAAATTAAATTAATATGGAAATAGAAATATTTAATTTGTTTTAGTTATTTATACCTAGATTACCAATTTTAGATAGATAAACATAATTCGTAAGTAGTAATTTAATTTGGGTAAAATGAAGAAAAAGTCAATATTATTTTAGGCATTTTGTTTTAGGCATATGTTTATTTACAAAATATGTATATAATATGTACAGATAATTACAATTATTTATAAATTAATATGAGGAGCTAAAAAAACAATTAAGTAGGTATATGAGAAAAAAAAAACCAACCGCAAGGATAAAATTTGACGAGCAACATGCAAAAAATACGACAATATTAAATCTTAAAAAATAAAATTAAAGTACATAAATTAATAATTTTAAAGTTATGGTTCCTCGCACTCTGTGTCAGAAGATTCACCATCTGATTCTAGAGAAATTACAATGGGCTCTATAGTAATATCAATTATGTTATCTAGCTCCCACATTTTTTTTTCTATTTCTGTAACGTGTCTAATACATTTTTGCCAATTTTCACTTGTTACTTCAGATATTGCCTTATTGAAGAGATTTTTAACATCTGATAATTTAAAAGTAGTGTTATTTCTGGCAACATAACCTTTAACTTGAGCCCATATTAATTCTATCGGATTTAGCTCACAATGGTAGGGTGGTAAACGAAGGATTTCAATTTCTCGTTTTTTGGCTATCTCCTCAATATTATATTTTTTATAATTTTGCTTATGTTTTTTAGCAATAGTTAACAATTCTGCCCTCAGCATTGTATTGTCAAAGGCTACATTTTTAGAAGATAACCATTTTGCAATTTCACCCTTTTTCCATTTAGTGGTTGGTAAAGGTTCAAGTAATCTGGAGTGGTAACTTGCATTGTCCATTACAATAACCGATCCTTTTGGTATGAATTGAATCATCTGTTCAAAATATTCCTCAAACACGTCTCCATTCATTTCTTCGTGATAATCAACGGTTTTTTTTTATTCAAATAAGAGTAAACCATTCTCAAAAAAACCGTTTGTACTGCCTATATGACAAATAATTAATCTTTTACCTTTTCCTATAGGTTCCTTAAAACCAGTAGTATATCCTTCTAGAAAAGCTTGATGGGATGATTTTATATTTTTGTCTTTCCAAACTCTTCCTACACAATGTCCTTCATTAACCCATGTTTCATCTAAATAATAAATGTTTTTATTTTGAGCTTTAACTTGTTGTATTCTTCTGAGGTACTGTCTTCTCCAACATACAATTTCTTCAGAATCAATTAGCATTGAGTGTCTGCCCATTTTTTCAAATTTAAAGTTTAACTCATGTAACACTTTCCATAGTTTATCCCGGCTTATTGTGGGTAAATCAACATCATTCGTAATGGCTTGCAAAACTTTATCTAAAGTTGGTATTTGCTTGTTTATAAAAAATGAGTGAACAAGCTTACGAATAGCATTTTTAAAAAACTCGTCCACGTTGACTTTTAATAGTTTTGGTCTACCTGGTTTCGGCTTTGGTGAGGTTACTCCACCTGATTTTTCCTCCTTTAGAACTCTATATATTGTAGATTTTCCATATCCCATTGCCTTAGATGTTGTTTCAACTACACTGTCAATAGTGTTTGAGGGATTTTGATGTTTAAAATAGTGGTACACATTCACTACAGCACTCTTTTCATTGAGCGATAAATGGTCTAGTTTTAATTTTTTCACTGGCGTATACTCACAAACTGCTTCCATTTTTAGTCACTACTATTTGTCACGTTTATCGAAAATCAAATAACTGCATTTCTAGAAACTATTTAAGTCAAAATATCTGTCATTAGAAGCTGTTGCCATTCGGAGGTCGTTAAATAACAATTATCCCTTTCTATTCTGGTTACGCCTATGACGCACGTTAATCCTCTTAGGCCTACTGTAGTAACAATGAAAGATCATAAAATAATGTGATAGTCCAAGAAATTTAATAAATTTTGTATTGAAATTAACAAAAACAATTTAGAATGCATTACAAATATTGAAGTTTTACCGCACGTACTGTACTATAGTTTTGCATACCGAATTACTTTTTATTCTGGGAATTTACTCTCTCTTGATTTTCAAATACAGTATAGAATTTTTCATAATTACCATTATCGATTACAATTCACAATTGCCCTTTACTCACAAAATTACTTACAGACTAGTGAAATACTCACAAATTGGCAACCCTGGGAGATAATTAAATATTTTGGGCCTTCAATTTCATTCGTCTTCCAATTCCCTTTCGTTGTAACTAAATAACACATTAACAAAAGACAAGCAGAAATGAAAAAGAAGATTTCAAATTATAATTTCACTCAAGCAACGACATGACCTAAAGACATGACTTGGGTCCACTTGGAGTGCTGCCATCTCCAGTGCGTTCACATAAGTCGACTTTTAAAAGTCAGTGGGGCGATACTACTATATAATCTTTATACAATGATACAAGAGACACCAATCCCGCATGTTGGCAATCTGGCTACCGTTAGACTGGCCCGGAACCCAGAATTTCGCTGAGGCGTACTTTAAATAAGCAAAATAGGGTATTGTACGAACAGGAGATACAGTATCCCCAATTTATCAGCTTTAAAACGCTGCTCCTTTGATACTATCAAAAAAACATGACCCTTTAAGCCTAACCGACTCGTATCGTATTTGTTGGATATTCAAATGAGGCGCTGTAATCAGAAAATGTGGCGTACACAGTCTGTGGCTATGTTATTTTTCATACAGGCTTATTAGTCTTCGGCCCATACCATCCAAACTGTTTGAACGTCTGCTACTCACCAGACTTACAGACACAACAGTACCATAGGATTGTCAACAAAATCAAAGAGAGCATCGAAGAAAAGAAAATGTGCACTTCCGTCTTCCTAGATGTTGAGCAAGCTTTTGACAAAGTACGGCACTGAGGATTGTTATCTAAATTGGAAATGTGTCTACCTGCCCAGCTGTACTTAATCATGTACGAACGTTATTTCCAAATAAAAATCGATGAAAAATTGTCAAAATATCATGCCATTGCAGCAGAAGTATCACAGGGCAGTGTCCTTGGACCTCTTATATACAAGTAATGTACCTGTACAAACGAGACACTTAAGGCAACGTTCGCAGATGATACAGCAATACTCTCAACAGGTTTTCACCCAAAAATGGCTGGATCAATGGAAAATAAAGGTAAATCCCTGCACATATAACGTTCACAACAACATTCCCATCAAAGCAAAGGTGAAATATCTGGTGATTCACCTAGATGCAAAATTAACATGGAAACTAGAACTCAAAGTCAGAAACATGAATAAAATACAGGGTGAGTCACGGTAGACGCGACTGTCCATTGTAGCTAAACGGTTAATATTTTGAAAATTTTGTTTACTCATGGATATGTGGCTACATTTTAAAATTATCTTGAATTATACAGGTTGTCCCAAAAAAGTGTGGCTTATACTATTTCTTATGGAACATCCTATATTTTATTGCGTTTATAGATTAAACGTTAAAAATAAGATAAACTTTCTTAAGTATTCCCTATCCCTAACCTATTTACTTTATTTAAAAGAAAACCAATAACTTGGAAACCTATGGAAACAGACAAATCCAATTTTAACTGAAAACATTTAGACTAATAATTGAAAGCAATAATGTATTTATGGTTGTTTAAAATCATACAGGGCTTCCAAAATGGGGCGATTCTCTAATGACATATTCAAACGACAATATCGTTCTTATTTTAAATAGGACACCCTGTATTTTATAATCCTATTGTGAAGCAAAATCTATTAATTTTGGAGTTATTTTTATTTTTGTTAAATTTTACATTACTCTTCCACCGTAAGCCTAAATATAACTTAGATTATGATCCGAAAAAATTACAGATGAATCAACTTTTCATAATAATGGATTAGTTAACCTTCATAACGTGTTCTGGGGAACTAAAATCCCCAGCTATTCTTACTGGTCGTGCAGAGAGTAAATTAAGAATGGTTCTGATTAATATTCAATCAATGCGGAACAAAACTGAGGAGTTGTATTTGTTTTTGGAAGAGTTAGGGTTTCCCCAAATAGAGCACTGGTTACAAGTAGATGAACCAATTTTTATTGAAAAATATTCTGTAATTAGCAGGTATGACAGAAATACTACAGACCATGGTGGAACTCTAATTTTATCCTTAAATGATGATTCTCTGCTGTCTCTAAATACAATTTTTTACAAGCTGAAAATGTCTTTGAATTCTCCGTAGTATACAACAAAAACATTGATTTGTTTATTATTTGTATTTATAGAACTCCCAAATCAAATGTCCACCTTTTTCTCGAGAATCTTCTTAATTTGCTTGACGCATTGCCTATAAAAAGTAGGAAAATTTTATGCGGCGATTTAAATATTGACTTTGCTAATGTATGTGCTACTCAAAAGTCCTTGACAAATATTTTTGAATCATTCAGACTCACTATGCACGTAGATTCGCCAACTAGAATCACCAAAACATCATCAACAATTATAGATTATGTTTGTTGTTGAACACCAAGTAATTAGCTCAGGTCTTTCGGACCATGAAGCAGTTTTTGCCAATTTTGCGGTACCACGCGCAGCCCCAAAAAAAGTCAGTCAGTTGGGTAAAATTTTCTCTCAGCGTAATTTTGAAAAATTTTATAACTTGTGTCTAGCTACCAACTGGAATGGTCTTTCTGAAGATATTAACTCTAAATTCTTGGACTTCCTAAATAAAATAATTAAGTGTTTCAATACAGCATTTCCCCTTCGCCCCATTAAAACTAAACGTCATAAACCTTGGACAACTAAATGAATTTCTTCAAAAAATATGAGGTCACTTATGTATATTAAAAAATTCTCAGATAACCCCCTAATATTAAATTATATCAACAACTACAGAATACTGTATCGGAAAATTATCAAATCTACTAAGAAAAACTATTATAAAAATCGCATCTCAAGAGCTAAAAACTCTTCCAAAGAAACCTGGTCTATTATAAATGACTTAAGAAATAAAACCCGTTCTTCAAACACTGTTAATCCTAGTCCTGATGAACTAAACAATTATTTTGTTAATGTAAGTAAGAATATCAGCTCTAACATAGCTCCGGGCCAGGATGCTCCTACCTACTAGAAGGGTCACTAATAGTTTCTTCCTAGGGCCAGTAGATAAGCACGAACTAGTGCAAACCATAAACATCATTCAAAATAAATCTTCCTGTGGAAATGATGGCTTGTCCACTAAAATATTTTCAAATATACCTGATATAGTAGTTAACATTTTAACTTCGCTGATTAATGAATCCTTCGAATCTGGTATCTTTCCGAGCTGTCTAAAAACAGCTATAATAATCTCACTTCATAAGGGCGGCGACAAAACCGAAACTTGTAACTATAGACCTATTGCTCTATTGCCTACCTTATCGAAGATAATAGAAAGGCTAATGAAAAATCGCCTACTGCCCTTTCTTTTCAAACAAAACATCATAACACCTCATCAATATGGTTTCCTTCCTAAAAAATGCACTAGTGACGCAATGTTTTCCGTTCTTAATGAAATATAGACAAATTCCTGAAATGGTCCACTCATATTGATACCTTGGCAAAAAAATTATCTTCTGCATGTTTTGCCATTAAAACTGTTTCTAAAGAGCTGACCCCTACTACTGCATTAATGACCTACTTTTCCTTATTCGAATCTCACCTTCGCTATGGTTTACCGTTCTGGGGTTCTTGTAGCTTATACCACTTCGAATCTATTTTCAAATTACAAAAAAGAGCAATTCGTTATGTATTTGGTTTAAGTAGTAGGACACACTGTGAAAATTACTTTAACAATTTCAAAATTCTAACCCTTCCTGCTCTATTTATCTTTGAATTCGTCTGCTTAGTTCGCAAGCACATTCAAAAGTTATCGGAAAGACGAACTCGTAGATATCCTACAAGAAATTTAGACACTGATGTTTTCTTAACTATTCCCACCTCTGACCTAATAAAAAATTCTATTACCTACAATGCAAAAAAATTGTATAATAACCTCCCGATACAGCTAAAATCTATAAATTCATATGATAAGTCCAGAAGATCGACTAGGGCTTTTCTTCAAGAAAGACCATTTTACACAGTCGCAGAATTTTATAACGTGCCTTAGACTTTTGGGTTGCAGCATAGAAATTAAGTTAATTTGAACAATAATTTATAGTGACGGATATTGCATATCCAATGCAATTGTTATTTTTATTTTGTTTGTGTTTTGTTTTATCTAGTAATTTATTTTTATTTTTATTATGATTAATTTCGCTTTGTCTATAAATTTTTGTAATTTTTCTATGACAATAAAGCATATTCTCTCTCTCTCTCTCTCTCTCTCTCTCTCTCTCTCTCTCTCTCTCTCTCTCTAACTCGAAAACTAAAAAACTTAGGTATAGGGAATACTTAAGAAAGTTTATCTTATTTTTAACGTGTAATCTATAAATGCAATAAAATATAGGGTCTTCCATAAGAAATAATATAACTTTGATACGCCACACTTTTTTGGGACAACCTGTATAATTTTATAATGTAGCCTTTATCAACCCACATATTCATGAATAAACAAAATTTTCAAAATATTAACCGTTAAGCCACAATGGACTGTCGCGTGTCCCGTGACTCACCCTGTATACAAGACCAGTGTGGACATACAGAATTGAATTATGGGGATGGAGTAAGCCATCCAACACAAAAATCCTGCAAATGTTCCAGTCAAAAACGCTCCATGGTATGTCTCAAACCATACGCTACATGCAGACCTAGACATTGCCTACATTACGTAAGTAATCAAAGAAAATGCAAACAAACAAAAATCGAAACGCTGAACACAACAACCAATTGGTAAGAGAACTCTTCAACCAATACACCGAAAGAATATTAAGAAGATCTTGACCAGAAGACCTAGTTGAGTAAATTCCAATGAACCATCGCTAGACCTGCCTCATGTCATAACTCTTGCATCATTTTTACTAATTACTTTGGAAATACTAAGTAGATTGTAAAGCGCAATAAATAAAAAAAAATTAATGATTTTAATAACAAAGATTGATAAAAAACACAGTTTGAAGCATCTAAGTTTTTAAAAATGTACAGATTTTAACTTTTTTTCTTAAATTATGAAGTGCCTACATTTCGAGACAACACCTTTATTATTCAGTACGACAGTTATGTCAGGTTAGAGAAAAAGCAAGGAAAATGGAAGAAATAATGTTTAATTTTCAAAACAAATTAAACATTTAAACTCAAATCGACAACATCGCATCTGTTTAATTTTCAAAACAAAGTAAACACAAGCCCATTTCAATCTGACAACAGCGCTGAGACACAGAAGTCTTAACGGATGTTTTAAATTACGCGAGACTTGTCACGTATGCCAATATCAACAGCGCAGAATTCTAACGGTCTTTTTTCCAGAAACATGTAAAACAACACGTACACCAACGCATCCCATGCTAATAATTCATTTCTAGAACAATCGGACGGGCGGGGATAAGCTTGAACGACTAAACTTCGCAAAGTTTTAAACCAGTGCGCATCGAACCTTCAACATGAACACTCCGGGGTACCAAAAACCTCGTGAATATTTCGTTTTTGACAAATTATAGATGACTTTTATGATGAAGCATCTCCCTTCACGTTATAGAACCGTTTATATTACGTGGCAAAGACTTTGGCAATACACTTTAAAGTTTCTACTTGACTTAAGTGGGAGCAACATTAATGTTTTAAAACATGACATTAGTTCAATGTAAGATGTGGGTTTTTTTAGGTTCAGTAGTACCTACTAATGATATATTGCGGTTGAAGTTCTATAACCGGCCAACTTTACAAAAATAACTTTTTTTACGCTAACAATAAGAGTGCCTCCTAGTTTAATTTAATTTTTACCTCTTGAATAAACTTCATTATCGGTTTGTTTTATAATGTAGATGAAATAAAATTTTTTAGTGATATTGCATCAAAACAATATTCTGTTTTAAAATAAATTTTATATGTTAAAAGTGACATTAAACAAAGAAATTCAATTAAATCCGTATAGTAAGAATTGTGTTTTGGGAAGTTCCAAATAATGTCAAATTTGGAGACCCAAACTTATTAGGCCACACCCTTTAGATGTGCCTGTCCCAACTTATTGTAGATTTAAGTTGGCTGAGAAATTGATGTGGACTGTATATATATATATATATATATATATATATATATATATATATATATATATATATATATATATATATATATATATATATATATATATATATATATATATATATATATATATATATATATATATATATATATATATATATGTTCTGCTTTAGGTTTCCACGGGCATTATATGAATAGCTGGGCTTCCGGGATCTGCTCCGTGTTGTCACTGGTTGATTCTCAATAGAATCGTTCAACTGACGACGTTTCGGCACAATCTCATGTGCCATCTTCAGGTCTTTGCTTCTAGTTAAACTGACTTCTCTTAGCGTTGTCGAAGGTTTATGTACTCTCTTCGTTTTCCGGTCTACTGCACACAGGTCTGTTTGTTGGCTGGGGTGCGCTGGGCTTTCTATTTGTGATCTCCTCCCCGTAGAGTAGAGTTATGTTCTGCTTTAGGTTTCCACGGGCATTATATGAATAGCTGGGCTTCCGGGATCTGCTCCGTGTTGTCACTGGTTGATTCTCAATAGAATCGTTCAACTGACGACGTTTCGGCACAATCTCATGTGCCATCTTCAGGTCTTAGTTTTGCTGCTTTGCTTCTAGTTAGTCGCATTAAACTGACTTCTCTTAGCGTTGTCGAAGGTTTATGTACCCTCTTCGTTTTCCGGTCTACTGCACACAGGTCTGTTGTTAGCGGGGGCGCGCGGGGCTTTCTATTTTGGGGTGGGGGTAACGTCGATTTCCACGTCGCGGGAAGTCTTTGTGTGTCGTCTCTGGTGTTTAAGTTCTCAGGACGTTTCTCTATTTCGATGGCTTCCCTTATAATACGTTTTCTTTTATTTTGTATTCCCGCTATGACTTTGGTGTTTTCAAAATCTATCTCGTGGGAAGTCTTTCTTACATGTTCCGCTAGTGAAGATGTGGTTTCCTGCTTTATCACGGCGTTGCGATGTTCATCTCGTCGAGCGCTGATTTTTCTATTCGTCTGTCCTATATAGCTACCTTTACAATCTTTACAGGGGATTTCGTAGACGCCTTGTGTTTCCAGTGGTATTTTGGATTTGGCATTTGGCAATATCTGACCAATCTTACGTGCTGTACCGAAAGTAGTTTTTATGTTATGTTTCTTCAGTGTCTTGCTTATCCTTTCTGTAGTCCCTTTTATGTAAGGCAGGTAGGCTGTTGAAATTGGTTGGTCATCTTCTCCTGAGGTCGACTCTTTCTTGCGGCGTGGTCTCAGTGCCTTTTTTATGTCTCTTTCTGGAAAACCGTTTTGTTGTAGTGTTGTTTGCACCTTCTTCATTTCCTGTTTTTTGTTCTCCTCATCGCTTAGTCTCTCCGATCTTGTGACTAGGGTTTTTATGACTGATTGTAGTTGTGAAGGATGGTGGTGTGATTGGGCATTCAGGTAGCGGTCTGTATGCGTTGGTTTCCGATATACGGTATATCCAAGTTTTCCATTCTTTTTCTTTGTCACTAAGACATCCAAAAAAGGCAGCTGGTTGTTTTTCTCGACTTCCATGGTGAACTTTATTTTGTCATGAATTTCGTTAAGGTGGTTCAGGAATTGTTCTAGTTTTTCTTCTCCATGGGCCCAGATAATGAATGTATCATCGATATATCGTAACCATAGTTCCGGTTTGAATGTAGCCGTGTTGATGGCTTCTGTTTCGAATTCTCTCATAAACAAGTTGGATATTACTGGAGATAGTGGTGAGCCCATAGGGGCTCCCTCGACTTGTTTATACCTTTGACCGTTATATATGAAGTATGTATTTTTCAGACAATGTTTGACCAGTCCAGTGATGTCTTCCCTTAATTGGTACTTTCTGCTGATGATTTTAATAGCCTCGTCAATTGGTATGTTAGTGAAGAGCGATTTGATGTCGAAGCTGACTAGCATATATCCTGGTTCTAGCGTTACGTCTTTTATGCATTCGATGAAGTGGCTTGCGTTCTTCACGTAAGATTCCGCTTCTTCTGCATATGGTTGTAGTTGTCTTGCTAGAAATTTCGCTAGGTGTTGTAGGGGAGAACCGATTGAGCTTACGATAGGCCTCAATGGTGCTCCTTCTTTGTGGATTTTGAAGATGGCACATGAGATTGTGCCGAAACGTCGTCAGTTGAACGATTCTATTGAGAATCAACCAGTGACAACACGGAGCAGATCCCGGAAGCCCAGCTATTCATATATATATATATATATATATATATATATATATATATATATATATATATATACATCTTACTATATATATATTATATACTATACTATATATATATAGGTTATAGCGAAATTATACACTGAGTACTTGGATTTTATGTATTAACGATAACTTCGTAAAACAAAACACTTTGCAACAAACATAGAATATAACAAATTCAAAACTGTGTTTGCAATTGCTCAAAAAATAACTGACTGTGAATACGAGTGCGTATGTAATAGTATGCAATTCATATAAGTTAAAATTGATGAATTTATTACGTGAGAAACAGTCTAATGCTGCGACCTGTTTCTACGGAGATAGAAGTTCTACTGGTTTAAATTTATTACGTGTGGACAGTCCAAAGATTACGACCTGATCCACACGGAGTCTGATGTTCTACTGGTTTGATTTGATTTATTTGAGCCGCGTGTCGACAGACGAGATCCTTCCGTGGCCAATCACGGGTATGTATTTTAGGCGTTATTGTTGTGCCTTTTTTTTATGCAACTTGCAGTCTCGCCCATGGTCGCGGAGCATGTAAAGGCGGCAGCCGATAAAGGCGGCTTCTGGCATTGAAGTTCATTTCGACGGTGAGTTACTTCCGCGTTGGTTATCTGCGCGATGGCCTTGATTCACGATGTGTGCTGTACTGTTGCTATGCGTGAGGTTTGGTTATTTTATTTCCCTTGTTGCTATGGGCGTAGGTAAAAATGTTCGATTTCGAACAAATTGTTTCGAGCAATATATTTTTATTGTATTTATTCATACGTTTAATTAAGTAGAGTATTTTTTTACTTACGTGTATCATCGTACTTGATACTGAACAACTCCGAGAAGCACTTGATACTCGCAGTCGTATTTTGAGGAGTAGGTGGCCAACACAGAACTTTATCGAATGTAACTCTACAATATCCTTCGGGATATTGCTGAGACAATGAAAGCGTCTCGTTAGCATATTGCACTTGGCATTGTTCTAGAGTTACGTTCGTCTTGAAAGTTTCCTCTTCTTCATATAAAGAAGCGTTCATATTATTTAGGCGAATTAGAGTCGTGATGGCCGGAAAAAGTCCTAATCGAAGACGGCCATATTTCCCATAACTTTTATCCTTGACGACAGTTTCTGTTTACCGTCCTTCAGGAAATCTGAGAAGTCGGTATATGCGGGAAGCTTTTCAGGTCGTCATCTGTAACAGAAATAAATAAGATATTAGGTTTCTACAACGTAAAATTGTGTTTACTTCTTAGGATTGAGTGCAATTTGTGTCAGTATACAGAAAGGAATTTTATTTAACGGTTATGTATACTTTTTAGAGCAAGCTTATTCTTATACAACAAAAGAGTTTTAATATTAAGAATTGTATTAATTATACATTTTAAAAATTCATCTTTGTGGTCAAATTATTGTTAGTTTTGTATTAAATTTAAAAAAAGGCAATAGAAATAGAAAATATTTGGAACCAATCATATATCCAGCATATTATTTTAGCTGCATCTCAGACAGGGGCGGATCCAGACTTCCGTTTTGGGATCACGAAGTTATTTTTATGTGGAGGGGGGTAACTGAACATCGGAAAATCCTTTTTTGATTCAGGTGGTAAACTCAACCCCAAAAAAAATCAGATCCCGGCTTAAAAAAATTAGTTCGTTTGGTTCAGTAAAAAATTTCACCCTGTATATGGTTTTTGCAAACTCTAATAAGGATTTTACAAAGTACACAAATAGACAACAAAAATGAAAATGATGATAATGAAAAAACAAATTTGACTATAAATTAAAAGTTTAGCAAAATGAACTAGAGATTTCAAAAATTATAACTTTTCCTGCAAAAATTTATTTTTTGTACAAATTTGTAAAAATTAATTAGTAATACCACCAAGCTCGTGCTATATTTTTAATAATATGACTGTTTTAGTAAACCAGTAAGGAATTTTAATTTATTAGATTCGACATCCTAAGACCGGTTTCTGTCTTTCGACTTCATCAGTTAGGCTTTTCGAATCCAATAAATAAAATTCCAAACTCGTACAAGTCAATAGCTATATCCGCTATAAGATAACATTTTTAGATAGCACATCTAAAAATGACTGTTTTAGTTAATTAGCCCAGTTGCCAGAGAAGGATATTGACCAAAAGCTCGCACAAAATGTGATCTCGATGAAACTTGGCATTTAAGTACTTGAAAGAGTGACGAAAAAATAAAAAAATCTTTGCTGCTCTAAAATGTATGCTAACTTCACAAATTTCTAAAAAAAAATAAAAATTTCGAAAACTAATAGCACCACGTGAAAGAGCAGAAAATTTTACTAAAAAATAATATAAGCTATTTTAAAAAAGAATTTGTATTACTATAAAAAATTATTAAAAATAAGAAAGCAAATTCGAAATCTCTATGCGCGCCGATCCGTTTAATACAAATATTCAGGGGAGGTGTTCGGAAAAACTAAAGTATCTTTGTCTATAATGTACGCAAAGAAAAACAAAAGAAAGCGTTTTAAAGATGAGACTCTAAGCTTTCTCAGGAAGTCATTAGTTTTTAATTTTTTTTTGTTTTCTCATAGAAAATTTGACCGGAATTTATAATTTCTAAAATTCTCACTGATTTTTATAAAACTGAAGAAATCTATTATGGTCTATTTTTATGCATGAGAGAGTAATAAAACAGCATTTCTAATGCAAAACTTAGTACGGTCATTTTAAATATTTTTACAGAATGATCTAAATATTTCCTAAAATTGTCATAAATGTACCTGAGCTAATACAAGTTTTGCGTCTTTTATTGGTCTTTTATAACCATAAGCTGTACAGAACAATAGAAAAAGGTTAAGACAGGCCAAAAGCCCTGTGTATTAAAGATAACATAGCCGTATCTTAAGATTATTTTCAATAAGTACCTATTTGCCAATTTTGTTTTATTTTAATTCCAAGAATTTCTTACAGTAATCGAATTCATTTCGGAAGCTCATAGTGGTTTTTATTTTAATTTCTCTCTCTTTCCACTGGATTAAAACCACTTAGTTGTTAAAAAAGTTTTTTTAATTGACGTTTCGGCTTTCCAGATCGAAAGCCGTTATCAAAATAACGATCTTTCGATCTGGAAAGCCGAAACGTCAATTAAAAAAACTTTTTTAACAACTAAGTGGTTTTAATCCAGTGGAAAGAGAGAGAAAGTAATCGAATTATAAGTAGATAAATCCCTTACCAACAAATTTCACCGAAAATGCGATTGTAGGTTTTCCATTTAGTAAGGAGGTCCAGTTGTGTATTCTTGACAGCTTACTAAATGTCGTTTAGTTGCAACATGCAAGGTGCAGTGTGCAGTCTATTGTGAATTCTAGTGTGATCATGGAAAATTTGGAAGTACCGCGTAAACGATAAAAAATCGGTCCTTTAACAGTTAATGAAAAAACATTAATATTTAATTGTTTTAAATCATTTGCAGACAAACATTTATGTAAAAGTGTTGATGACACAGTGGAATTAGTTAGTAGTACGCTTGGTGTTGTTAAAGAAGAGAAATGTGGCGAGTTTCAAACAGCACGTAAAGCTCCAGGAAAACCAAAATTTCAAATAGAAAATCATTTGAAAGAAAGACTTCGAAGGAAAGTGCATGCGTTCTTCTTTAGAAAAGAATTTCCGACAGTAGACAAAGTTCTTGCCACGGTTCGAGATGATAAGGATTACGCTGAAATGAGTCGAAGCACACTATGGAAACTTTTAAAAGAAATAGGTTTTCTATGGAAAAAGCATTCCAGAAAGTCTATTTTAATAGAAAGAAGCGATATTGTAGTATGGAGAAGAAATTACCTAAGGACTATAAAAGAAATGAGAAACCAAAGAAGAAATATATTTTATTTAGATGAAACATGGATCAACGAGGGACATACACCAAATAAATTTTGGCAAGATGAAACTGTTACAAGTCGAAGACAGGCTTTTTTAAATAATTTATCTACTGGTTTAAATCCACCATCAGGAAAGGGGCGCAGACTGATAATAGTACACATCGGTAGTTCAAACGGTTTTGTTAAAGGTGGTTTATTGACTTTTGAATCTACTCGTACCGGTGACTACCATGAGGACATGAATGCTGATGTCTTTAAAGAGTGGTTCGAACAAATGATAGATCTTCTTCCTCAGAACTGTATAATAGTAATGGATAATCACTCGAGACTTACAGAAAAAATGCCCACAACCAAGTGGTTAAAAAAAGATTTACAGAATTGGCTAAATTCAAAGAATATTAAGTTCCATCCCGGTTCTGTGAGAAGAGAACTGTATCATTTGTGTTCCCTTCTTAAAGAGAAATTAAAAAAATATGAAATTGCAAAAAATCGTGGGATGACGGTGGTTAGATCACCACCATATCATTGCGAAGTAAACCCGATTGAACTGATATGGGCACAGATAAAGGGAGAAGTTTCAGGAAAAAATAATTCTTTTAAAATGAGTGATGTTAAACAGTTGTTTTTGGAGGCTGTAAATAATGTGAAGCCTGAAAACTGGGAAAAGGCAGTAAATCATACGATTAAAGAAGAAGAGAAAATGTGGAATTTGGACAATATTACTGATGAAATGATCGAGCCACTCATTGTAAATATTGGTTGCGACAGTTGATCTTTTGATTTCGATTCTGATTTGGATTTGTAGGTAAGAAGTAGTTTTTATATTAAAATTATTATTTATGAACGTAACGTTGTTTAAAAGTCAAAGTTTAAACCCTTATACCTACATAACCCGTTTGACACAATGTTCTTAACATACCTTGTGGAAAAATAAAATATTTTAGAAAAAATTGCACTTTTTTACCTTCAGCTGCTTAGAAGTTATAAGCAGGTTAATTAGGTGAAAATATAAGTGTACACCCGATATATTTATTATATTTATACAAAGGTTATTTCATACGAAAATACTCGAGGTATAACTTCACAAAATATTTTAACTGTCTACTAAAAGAAGTGGTACGCCTATGGATTACGAACGCTTTATTATTTTAATACTCTCTCATACATAAAAATAGACTATAATAGAGGCATAACAAAAAAAAATCGTTGCACGTTTTTCATCATTATACTTTTACTTTTGATTTAAATATAAGTAGAATGATGAATATTATCGCTGTTTAATAAAACTTTTACAACATTCATTCGAAGCAATTTTTATTTTCAAAATAATGTTTATTTATTTATACAGGGTGTTTCATAGTTAAACCGACATATGTTAACTGTAAATAGAGGGTACTTAGGTGATTCCAAATAACCTTGGTTACTGGGTGTAACGCCTTTAATAACCGAGATACGGGGTGTTTCATCCATTTCTGCCAATATTTTGATAAGCCGTAACTTTAGAACCACCCTGTAGATTTCTCTCATACCTGGTACAGGTATAGTGTGTTAACAGCCTAATCGTATATAGTCTAAGAACTACAATTAAAATCCAGATCCGGATTAAGAAGAATTTGTAAAATTTGAAAATCCCCAAAACAACACCCTGTATATCAGATTTATTAAAATTGGGATGGATATTTGAAAAGAACGGAAGAAGTAAGTTAAATTGAATTTTTGTGCACATCCCATTTTACTACTCTTGTTTTAACGTAAAATTACATCAAATGCATTTTTTTCATTTTCACAAGCCGTAACTTTGGAATACCTGGTAGATTTCATTCATATTTGGTAAAAGTATCATTTTTTAGTAGCTCAATTGTATTATGTAAGGACTACACTACAGTTAAAATCCAGATATGTCAAAAAGTGCCGTCTAGTGAGCATATTCAATGTTCCAAATTGCAGAATTATAGCTAGAGAAACAAAGGAGGAAAGGGGGTGTACCATGAGTCTGTGTCACACGGTATAATCTCATATTTTTATTTTTATATTTTAGTGTAATGAACAATTGTACTACGTATATTGTGTCACACGGGCAGAAAATATAATAAAAATCTTTAATTTTATAAATACAGACAGAATTTAATGAGCAACCTAAGTAATAAAAATGTACCAATTTATTTATTATACAGGGTGCGCCAATTATTTCCACTCGATCTCTAGCACCGAAACTAAAAGAGATATCAACAAGATTTTTTGTAGGGGTAGACAGTGTCACTCGGACTACAATTTTAAAATATATATATATATATATATATATATATATATATATATATATATATATATATATATATATATATATATATATATATATATGAATAGCTGGGCTTCCGGGATCTGCTCCGTGTTGTCACTGGTTGATTCTCAATAGAATCGTACAACTGACGACGTTTCGGCACAATCTCATGTGCCATCTTCAGGTCTTAGCTTCTAGTTAAACTGACTTCTCTTAGCGTTGTCGAAGGTTTATGTACTCTCTTCGTTTTCCGGTCTACTGCACACAGGTCTGTTTGTTGGCGGGGGTGCGCTGGGCTTTCTATTTGTGATCTCCTCCCCGTAGAGTAGAGTTATGTTCTGCTTTAGGTTTCCACGGGCATTATATGAATAGCTGGGCTTCCGGGATCTGCTCCGTGTTGTCACTGGTTGATTCTCAATAGAATCGTACAACTGACGACGTTTCGGCACAATCTCATGTGCCATCTTCAGGTCTTAGCTTCTAGTTAAACTGACTTCTCTTAGCGTTGTCGAAGGTTTATGTACTCTCTTCGTTTTCCGGTCTACTGCACACAGGTCTGTTTGTTGGCGGGGGTGCGCTGGGCTTTCTATTTGTGATCTCCTCCCCGTAGAGTAGAGTTATGTTCTGCTTTAGGTTTCCACGGGCATTATATGAATAGCTGGGCTTCCGGGATCTGCTCCGTGTTGTCACTGGTTGATTCTCAATAGAATCGTACAACTGACGACGTTTCGGCACAATCTCATGTGCCATCTTCAGTAGACCGGAAAACGAAGAGAGTACATAAACCTTCGACAACGCTAAGAGAAGTCAGTTTAACTAGAAGCTAAGACCTGAAGATGGCACATGAGATTGTGCCGAAACGTCGTCAGTTGTACGATTCTATTGAGAATCAACCAGTGACAACACGGAGCAGATCCCGGAAGCCCAGCTATTCATATAATGCCCGTGGAAACCTAAAGCAGAACATAACTCTACTCTACGGGGAGGAGATCACAAATAGAAAGCCCAGCGCACCCCCGCCAACAAACAGACCTGTGTGCAGTAGACCGGAAAACGAAGAGAGTACATAAACCTTCGACAACGCTAAGAGAAGTCAGTTTAACTAGAAGCTAAGACCTGAAGATGGCACATGAGATTGTGCCGAAACGTCGTCAGTTGTACGATTCTATTGAGAATCAACCAGTGACAACACGGAGCAGATCCCGGAAGCCCAGCTATTCATATAATGCCCGTGGAAACCTAAAGCAGAACATAACTCTACTCTACGGGGAGGAGATCACAAATAGAAAGCCCAGCGCACCCCCGCCAACAAACAGACCTGTGTGCAGTAGACCGGAAAACGAAGAGAGTACATAAACCTTCGACAACGCTAAGAGAAGTCAGTTTAACTAGAAGCTAAGACCTGAAGATGGCACATGAGATTGTGCCGAAACGTCGTCAGTTGTACGATTCTATTGAGAATCAACCAGTGACAACACGGAGCAGATCCCGGAAGCCCAGCTATTCATATAATGCCCGTGGAAACCTAAAGCAGAACATATATATATATATATATATATATATATATACCGGTAATCTTACGTACTGACACCAAAAACTAAATCGACGTATACAAACCCGGAATTGTAGAGATATAAGAGGTTCTACCGGCACCGTATATATGTTTTGACTGTATATGCTGTCTGGCACCATATATATTATTTCAGAATACACTTTTCAATTTTATCTTGGACAGACATATTCGACTCGAACGCTTAAGGAGGTTGGGGCGTTAGACAAGAATAATGAAAAATCTGAAAAAATATTTTTTAACAAATTAATGCGTATGACAAAATTTTCTATAAAAAAAACCTAAAGTCAAAAAGTTTAAAAACTTTTAATCCTACAAACAGTACATTTTTATTCGAGCAAATAACCAATAGCCCAGTTGTCAGAGAGTTTGACCTCGTCAAAATGTGATATCGATGAAACTTGGCAAAAATCTTTACTGCTCTAAAGTGTATGCTAACTTTACAATTTCAAAAATAAAATCGTAAATTTGGTTTTTCCATTATATCTCGAAAAAAAAATTCGAAAAACTAATAGCACCACGTGAAAGAGCGGAAAATTTTACTAAAAACTATATTATAAGTTATTTTTAAAAAGAATTTGTATTACTATAAAAAATTTTATTTTATATAAATCAATTTCTAAATTATTTTTAACTTTATTAAAAAAAATAATTTCTGATTTATATAAACACTATTTTGTGTGAAAATTTTAAAACAAGTTTTACTAAACCCAGATAATGTTCGTCATTTTAATTATATTTAAATCAAAAGTAAAAGTATAATAATGATAAATCTACAAGGATTTTTTTTGTTATGCCTCTATTAATAGATATCTTCACTTTTATAAAAAGCAGTGAGAATTTTAGAAATTATAACGTCCGATCAAATTTTCTATGAGAAAACAAAAAAAAAGTTAAAAATTAATGGATTCCTGAGAAAGCTTAGAGTCTCCTCTTTAAAATGCTTCCTTTTTTGTTTTTTTGCTTACAATTTACACAAAGATACTTTAGTTTTTCCGAACGTCTCGCCTGAATATTTGAATTCAACGGCTCGGCGCGCGTCGAGTTTTCGAATTTGCTTTCTTATTTTTAATAGTTTTTTAGAGTAATACAATTTTTTTTTAACTAACTTTAACTTTTTAACTTTAAATATAATTTTTAGTACAATATTCCGCTCTTTTGGTGCTATTAGTCTTTCGAAATTTTTATTTTTTTTCTAGATATAAGAAAAACCAAGTTTTCGATTTTATTTTCGAAATTGTGAAGTTAGCATATACTTTAGAGCAGCAAAGATTTTTTTATCGTTTTCTACACCCATTCAAGTACTTAAATGCCAAGTTTCATCGAGATCACATTTTGTGCGAGCTGTTGGTCAATATCCTTCTCTGGCAATGCATATTTTAATATTTATTCCAATTTTATAATGAGACTTTTAATTAATAAAAAATACTATTAAACGTTCGTAAACTGTTGAATCTGTCTTTTTAATTAATAATTTCTATTAAGTCATTTTAATTTGAAGTCTTGTAATTTTTGCCAAATTCGCGTATTCTAAAAAATGTTCTAGGTTAGAATATACAGTATATCCACAAATGGATCGAAAAGTGGAAAAAAATATTATTTTAGTTTATTCTTTAGAAAAATCTTACTAAAGTCCATAAAATAAGATCAGAATATCCAAATCTTAGAATACCTGTACGGTGTGTTAAAAAGTAAAAATGTATCAATAGAAAACTACCATTACTTATTATTATTCACAAAATGTTTAGGAATTGAAAAAATTGTATGCATCTTTTAAAATAAAATATAAATATAAATTTTCAAATTAAAAATTAAATTTCAATTTTTAAAACATAAAAATTAGTCTTATTGACAAACAAGATTGTCAAATCCAAATTTTAGTTCATTTGTAAAAACACAAATGTACTAAGAAATTAATTAAATGAGAAAAATTATCGAAATTATTTATTAATTGACACAAATTGCACAATTGTTAATATTTTAAAATGAGCCACATTGTTTAAACAAAATTGCACTATTTAATATATTCTAAGTATAAGTGAACAATTTTTATATTATTTCATTTTGTTATTGCTTTCTTTGCAAAAAAATAAAATTTTAGAGATTCCGTAGATGATATAAGTAAAGGTTCCATTTGAGGGTTTTTGATGTAAAAATTTGTAGTTTGGACAACAACTTACTTATATAAACATTTTGAGTAAAATACTAAATAATCTTAGTTACTTTTTAATATTCTTACACATTTTCTTAATTTTCTACATGTAACTTAAAATTGTGATATACGAATCTTATTTTTTTTGACAAACATGATTTTTTTATAACGAATAACTTTCTCGTAAAATTAAGATTTTTTTTAGTGGTTCTTGATAAAAGAGGGGTTTTAATGCCCAAATGTTATTATCGATATAATTTTTAATTAAAGAGCTTGCACCGCAATCCGTTAAAATACCTACCAAGTTTTTGTAAAGATTTTTCAACAATTTTTTAGTTTTTACACGGAATTCACAAAACGCTTCTAAATGGTGCCTGAACGTTCCTTCCTGCGTGGTGCCGCAAAGTTTATATAATATAATAACTTGAAATATATATCCTTTTGGCACCATATATTATTTCAATTTTATTTTGAAAAGAAGTATTCCCTCGGAGGTTGAGTCGTTAGACAAAAATTGTTTTTTATTAATTTTCCAATTTTTTAAAAACTTAATTTTACTTAATTATTACCTAATTTTTATACATAAATTTATAAATTGCGGATATTTACATAAATTTAATTTTTTTATTACTAAGTTAGGACAAAAAATTCAAAAGATTCAATGGATCTAAATAAGTAAATAATTATAATGAATGGAGTGGCGAACAAAAAACTAAAACTGTTATTAATTAACCAACTAGTTGACATTTAGAATTATTATTTGTTTTTTAATATTACAATATTTTTGATTTGTGAAGTTTTGAATATGTAAAAACTTACCTTGAATAATATTTTTCATTATAGTTAAATATTAATAATAAGGATTTAAAACTCTTATTAAAAATGGCAAAAGGTCTTAGATATTATATTTTTTAATAAATATAAAAAAAATAATCGGTTTGGTTGTTATTAAAATAATTGATTATTTATGGATACCGCTATTATAATTCAAAATTAAAATCTAATTTTAATTATTTAAATGTAAAAATGTGAAGTGTAAAATGTAAGTGTAAATGTAAAAATTACTCTTGAGAAATGAATTGGCGTTCTATCGAAATTTTGTAAAAACACAACTTAATTAACTAAGAAATTAATAAAACGACTAAAATTATCAACATTATTTATTATTTTACACAAAATGCATAATTGTTTCTAATTTAAAATGAGCCTTTGTGAAACAAAATTGCACTATTAGATTTATTTTACGTAACCTCTCATCTCCATACATTTTTCTGCTCTTAAAATACATAATTCTTTATAAACTTTCAGAATTTTTTTAAAGATATTTTATAATTAATAATAATAATAGTACTTTATTGACAAAGTCAAATGGCCATCGAGCAATTGATATTTTATTTATTTAAAGCTTAAGTACTTATTGTTTTGTAAAAGACAGATTGTATATTTCTAGGAAGTTAATAAAAAAAAATTAAAGCTTTTTTTGTAAAAAAAAATAAAATTTTAAAGACATAGCATCGATATTATTATAAGTAATTGTTTCATTTAAATAAAAAAAAAGGTTTTTGATTATTAAAAATTTTTGTGTAAAATAATACATAATCCTTATTACTTTTTAATTCTTTTACACATTTTCCTAATTTAAAAATATTTAACACACGATATTTTGTAGACTGACTTTATTTATGTCATAAAGTATAAATAATAGTATATTCTGTAACAAGGTTGGAATGAGAATTCGACACAAGTGGAGGAACCACAAGTGTCGGATCTTCATTCCAACAGAGTAACAGACGGTACTTTCTCCACGACCACAGAAAGTAGAAATTAAATATATTAAAATGAAACCTCAATCTCTCAACATTGTGGCGGTAGTATTTTTATATTCAAGCTTGGATTTTTGCAGTAGCAAATTCTAGATCTGAATCGTTTGATTTTCTTCTCCTTTTTAATAAATTAAAAGTTTTTACAAACCAATATTAAGACCACGTCAACTAATTCGACATTCATGGCAAACCTTATTTTTTTAAACAAGTATGGAATAAAGAGTATCTCTAGTGATAGAATGAAGTACGTATAAAATACATAAGAGACAAATGTTTCAGAATTTTCTTTCAATCTCAAGAGCGAGAATGTTTTTTTTCTGTTATTATAAGTGGTTTGAGAATAACTATATTCAGTAGTGGCCGTGGAGAAAATTTTTTAGTGATTCTTGATAATTCCCAAATATTATTATTTATATTATTTTTAATAAAATAATTTATGAAAAATTATAATTCTACCTATTAAAGCATGAATCGCAATCCAAAAGCAAGATTTACCTCTTAAGCTTACATCGCAAATATCAAGTTGTTTATTTTTACATCGCATTCACAAAACACGACTAAAAGGTGCTTGAACGAACTTTCGTTCATGGTGCCACAACGCTTCGGTCGCGTCCTGGTGCTTGTACGTAGCGTATGCTATAGACGAGTCGGGGTGACCCCTGGGGAGTATACGGATTAACTAAAATCGGGTTTTTACATATAAATGGTCCAAGTGGCACCTTCCTGAAAATTGCTGTGGGGCATCCTGGGGTGCTCAAGATACCAAAAATGACTTAAAACGTTGTGGCACCAAAAATTGGTGCCACAACGTTTTATATGGTGCCACAACGTCTATATAAGGTCGTTTTTGGTGCCGGAACGTAGGGTTACATATATATATATATATATATATATATATATATATATATATATATATATATATATAACAATTTTTAATAAGAAATCAAGTTACCTATGAAAATGACAGTAGGTATATTTTGTTATGGCATTAATTGTCAACATAAAATTTCAAAAAAATGCGTTTCTTGCTAGTAGGGTCTATCGTCAAATATACCCAGAAAGACGTCATCCACAAAAGGATACTTTTGAGAATTTAAAGAATAGATTTGATAGAACAGGAACCGTCAAGTATGAAAAACATTCACGTGAAACTACAGCTGTTACTATTGACAACGAATATAAGGTAATGATCAGTATAGTTGAAGATCCCAATATAAGCACAAGGCAATTAAGCAATCAGTTAGATATTTCCAATACGACAATTAGACGCATAATAAAAAAGAATAAATATCACCCCTATCATATCCAGCTTCACCAAGAATTGTTACCACGCGATTTCGCGCGTAGAGTGGAATACTGCAGATTGTTAATAAACAAGATAAATACAGAGCGTAACTTTTTAAACAAAGTTTTATTCTCCGACGAAGCCACGTTTCGTAAGAACGGTTGTGTAAATAGACACAATTTCCAGTATTATTCGGACCACAATGAACATTTATTTAGAACCACATCACAGTATCGATGGTCTTTGAATGTGTGGGCGGGAGTAATAGGTGATTATGTAATTGGTCCCTATTTCTTTGATGGGACTGTAAATGAAGTTATCTTTTTAGATTTTTTAGAACATGATTTTCGCAACTTATTGCAAAATGTGCCTCAAAATTATCGCAACGGAATGTGGTTTCAATTAGATGGTGCCACACCACATTACCTATTAGATGTTCGCAATTGGTTAAATAGGGAATTTCAGGTTCGATTGATAGGAAGGGGAGGACCTATAAATTGGCCTACTAGATCGCCTTGCCTTACACCTTGAGATTTTTTCTTGTGGTGTTTATTAAAAATATTATTTACAAAGAAGAGGTTAGTTACCACATAAGAAAATATGAAAGAAAGAATTACTGCAGCATTTAGACAGGTGAGATGTGCGCAAATCAATGAAAAAAAGGGCAAGAAAATGTATAAATGAAAATGGAAGACATTTTGAACACCTACTATAAATTTTAACTTTCACTATTGTAGTTTTCTTACGATTAAACTTTGTAAAATTTTGTACTTCTGTAAAATATGTTGTTTGTCACTTAACGTCAATTATTAAAGTAAGATGTGCAAAACCCTATATTTTTTTAATGCGTATTAGGGAGAGCTTCTAACTGAAGAAAAATATACAGGGTCCATTTGAAAAAATTAAGTTATTGCCATTTGAAAACTAGACTATTGGCACGCCATCGGCAAACACCCTGTGCAACAGGTGAAGATGTTGTGATTGGCGCATGTTTCATTTATATCATAGTAGCTTTTTTGAGGAATTTTTTAAAAAATGTGGTTTTTGTGCTAATATTTCTGAAGTGCTGTTTTTTCATTAAATCTGCTTAAAATAGGAATAACTTGTCAACGCCGCGTCGGATTTACAAGTTCAATTTAAAAAAACCAAATTAATTTTTATTCCACAAAAATTAGCCACCCTGTATACATCAAAATATTTTAAAATTGTAGTCCGAGTGACACTGTCTACCCCTACAAGAAATCTTGTTGATATCTCTTTTAGTTTCGGTGCTAGAGATCGAGTGGAAATAATTGGCGCACCCTGTATATTATTTCCAGTTGTTAAATTCATAGGACTTTTCGTAACATATTGCGCGTTGTCTTGTTAAGTAACAAATTTAGAGAAACATTGCTCTATCTTCTTCTTGCAAGTCTAGTGGAGTATTCGTAAATTCTTCATCACTGCCTGAATTACCATTCATTTTCACTAGTTCACACAATCACATTTATTCAGCATCATAACATATTATTTTACAGTTAAGTAATCTTGATTCTACACTGACGTTTAATGGAAATTTATGTGAAACGTCAAAGTCAAAGGTGCGTAGATAGTGAAAAACTACAAAATCCTGTTCTTTATGATTTTTGCGGTCCAAGGCCATAAAATATTACTTTCAGTCTGATGTTTAGGGTTGATATGATTCATTTTCGTATATGGTAGGCGAAAAAATATTTTTTATATTTTGCATCTATAATATTTTACATTATGATACGCATTTGAGTACTCTAATGTACTCTAACACTTTCTGATATATTTTTTGATTCAAATCTGTCAAATTTTAAAAAGTCTACAACAGTGCTACCAACTCATTTTTTTTAAAGCATATTTCTCTATAATATGCAAAGTATAAATTTATTAAAAATTTAATAAAATGGCAAAATATAAAAAGTATTATAAGCAACTTATTTCATATGGCTGTTATGACACTCGTCCTTTAAAAAACTTGGACTCGTGTTATAACAGAATGCCATATGAAATGCGTTGCTTAATGTACTATTTGAAAACGACTTTTGATCAAGAAAGTCGAAACGTCAATTAAAGTCCCTCTTTTCTTTAAAATAAGTGGTTTCATTTACATTAGAAGAGAAATTGTATTACCAGAAAACCACTATGAACTACAGAAATGAAGATGATTTTAATCATATTAGAATTTAAATTCTTGTTTAATTTCTTAATTTTGTTTTTTTAAATTATTTATTTTATTTTAAAAAAAGTATGTTCGTGTCTGATCTCAGACAGCAGGAATTTTCGTTGTTTTTGTTGGAAATAATTTTTTCATTGTAATCTCATGATTCAAGGATCGTAGGTTCGATTATAACCTAAAACATAAAACCACTTTCTTCTTTTTAAATTATAAATAAAATTAAATAGAATTTTATATACAAGGTATAATTCTTTAAGTAGTTGATGACTATCTATTAGGTTCCAGCTAATAGTTCCATTGTATAAAGATAATATAGTAGTATCGCCTTATGGACTTTTATCAGTAGGATTATGTGTACGCAAAGGAGATGGCAGCACTCCATGTGGACACAAGTCATGTCTTTAGGTCATGTCGTTGCTAGAGTGAAATTATAATTTGAAATCTTCTTTTTCATTTCTGCTTGTCTTTTGTTAATGTATTATTTATTTACAAAGAAAGGGAATTGAAAGACGTATGAAATTGAAGTCTAAAAATATTTAATAATCTCCCGAGAAACCAGGGTTGCCAATTTGTGAGTATTTTACTAGTCTGTAAGTAATTTTGTGAGTAAAGGGCAATTGTGAATTGTAATCAAAAGGTCAGTAGTGTACTATCGATAATGGTAATTATGAAAAATTCTAATCTGATAATTTATTAAACCCGTTTAACTTTTAAAACTAAAATTTGGACTCTTTCACGTGGTGCTATTGGTTCCTCGATTTTTTTTTTATTTTTCGAGATATTAGATAACGCAAAAACCAAATTTTCGATTTTGTTTTCGAAACTGCAAACTTAAGCATACACTTTTGAGCAGCAAAGATTTTTGTAACGTTTTCTACACCCAATAAAGTACTAAGAGCCTATAGTTTCAGCGATATCACATTTTATGAGAGATTTTGGTCAAAATGTGGCTCTGGCAACTGGGCTATTATAAAATTGTATAAAGATGTTTATTAATTATAAAATAAATATACAAATGTATCGTATTGGAATAAAATGGTTTTTATGTTACATTGGGAGAAAATGTTAATTTATTGGTTTAAAATAGCTTGAAAAGAAGTTTTCAAGTACTTTATATTTAATAAAATTTCTGGGGGAGGCCCCTCGGTCACTCCGCTTAGCAGATAATCCATAACCTCAAGACCCACACCACCCGGGTGGAAGACAGCCCCACCTCTCTTGAAAATCGTCTGGATCCGCCCATGTATATTATAAAGTGTATTTTTAACTTTATTTAAAAAAAATAAACACTATTTTTAAAATAAAAATTTATATTCTTCCATATTTCAATGCTGCTCAAAATTCTAAACAGAATTGATATAGCACATCATATCATAAATTTTATCCTTATTAGTAAATAAAGATCACACAGTTTTGTAGAAAATCCTGATTGAATTTTGAAAATGTAATATCTGTTTATTATTAAATACGTAAGTGCAATATTACAGACAACTTTAATAGCTGAAGGAAATACTTGGTAAAGGCCATGCGAAAGAAGATATAGAGGGCGTATCTGTACAGCATTAGAAATTGAGAACTTCATATAGAACGTCAATAGATGCCGCGCGAGATTGCATCAAACACTTTTAACTAGAGCGTGATACTACTATATTATCTTTATACAATGATAATACTATTCCTAATGTGGCACTGGGAAAATATTAACAAAGCCTACATAGAAGACGAGGCCAATAACCATACCAACGCAAATAAAAAAAACATTTTATTAGATATAATATTTAATGAAAAATAGAATTCTTTTCAAACTTATATGAATTTTTTTAGAGAATGTTAAATTAAATAAATTAATTGTTGTGGAAGTCCAGTTGCTCATTTAACATGTAATACTATTACTTTGCTGTCCTTACTCAGAAAATATCTACTAACAAAATGTCTCAAGATGTCCCTAGAACTTTTTCTCATCAAATAACAAACTATAATCCTCCTGAAAGGACATAAAAATTACCCGGCAAACTTATTACGCTCAGTAAATATTTTTCGAGATTACCAAAGAGAAACGTCGGGAAATGAAAGGCGATGCAACGAAAACATAGCAGCCTACAAAAACAGGGATAATTATGTAGGGCCTTTGGAATAAATTCAGTGTGTAACTTTCCGCAAAGTTTATTGCTTGAAGAAGCACGAAATTTGGCGAACCCTAAAAGAAACGTCAACAAAAGTTAAGACGAATTTTACAAGTAAAAATTCGGCGGTGACGTTTGCCAAATTAGTTTCGAAAGTCTTTGTTAAACTTCAGAGAAAAAAGATGGTAATAGAAGTTTAAAAAGGAAATTGCGAAAATCCAGATAAGTATTGAATTGGTGCTATTAGACCATGGCCAAACCGATTTTAAATATCCTACTGAATAAAGTTAAATATAAAAGTTGTAGATAATTAAAAGATGTAAAACTTTCGTATTCATCATTTTTCAACATAACCTCAAAATTATTGAGATAATCGTTAAAACCAGTAGTTTTTGTTTTTAATTTTTGTCTACCGCAAGAATAATTTTTTTTATGAAACTTGGTGAAAACGTTCCCTTTTGTGTTTTAAATAAGCTGTACTTTTTTTTTAACCAAAAATTATATAAAAAAAGCCTAATTTTCAATCGAAAAAGTTCCCTTATAACTTTTCAATTTTTTAACTTTATCAGTGCTAATTTTCTTTGTTGAAACCTCGACTTTAATATGGTATGAAAAAAATATATTGTTCGTATTGAAAAATATCGTTAAAAATGCAGAAAACCAAAAAACGGCTTTTTCATAATCGATTTTTCAGTTAATCTAGATAATTTTTTATTTTATATTGAAAAGAAGCGTTTAAATTGATGAAAAACATTAATTTTCATGTAATTACATAACCGCTGTTCAAATTCCCATTAAACCCAATTTTTAAAATATTTATATAGAGGGTGTTGTTTAAGAGCAAAATCATTTCGATAATTTTTTTTTTGAAGCCGGACCTGTATTTTATTTTGGTCCTATGTCTCTTAATTGCGCTAATGAAGTAGAAGAAGGTTGCCAAATATGAAATTAATGTACAGGGTGTCCCAAATTGGTGAGTTTTGCAGGGTATCTCGTAAACTAGAAGAGATAGAAGAAAAGCAGTTAAGATGTTATGACTTCTTTTTTTGTTAAAGTAACGATAGCCTAATTAAATCTTTAGTAACTCCCTGCAGTTGGAAGATACAGGGCGATTATTGAAAACTGTCGAAAACTACAAGGTACTATAACTTCTTAATTAAGAAAAATATAAAAAAACGTTATAAAAACTTTTGATAGATATAATATTAAAGAGTTCAGTGGCGCACAGATTATTTTTTTAGGGGGCTCACTAAGGAAATATAATGCAAACTTATGTTTTTTTAAATGGGACACCCTGTATATTTTGACGTTTTTCGTTTCCTTTTTTAATTCTCATTCACCTGATATGACATATTATATATCTATTTTCAATGGTTGCAGCTACAGTGCAAATAAACCATTTATGGATGTTATCAGGTGAAACACCCTTAAAAAATTGAACACTCAGTAACGAAATTTAACATTTTATTATTAGGATACTGATGTGTGACAATTTTATTTATCAAAATTATAATTAATAAAAAATAAAACCAGATTAAAAAAATAAAAACAATAAACTTATGAAACAACAAGAAACATTGTAACAACTAATCTACCTATAACTAATTTTATTAGAATGTGAAAATTACATTAAATGTTCAAAATGTCCTCCGTTTTGTTGTAGTAATAATTGACACCTTTTTCTTACTGATCTTACACAATTGAGTATGTGCACTGACTTTATTTTTCTAAATGCGGCATGAATATTTTGTAATAAATCTTCCCTACTCTCGAAGTTAGTCTTGTAAATATTATTTTATGATTTTATTTTTGGTAATGCTGAATTGGTTGGAGATTATTTAAACGAAAAACTTTTTAATCGATAAAAACGGAGAGCATTTTGAACATTTAATGTAATTTTTACATTCTAATAAAATTAGTTATAGGTAGATTAGTTGTTACAATGTTTCTTGTTGTTTCATAAGTTTATTGTTTTTATTTTTTTAATCTGGTTTTATTTTTTATTAATTATAATTTTGATAAATAAAATTGTCACACATCAGTATCCTTATAATAAAATGTTAAATTTCGTTACTGAGTGTTCAATTTTTTAAGGGTGTTTCACCTGATAACATCCATAAATGGTTTATTTGCACTGTAGCTCCAACCATTGAAAATAGATATATAGTATGTCATATCAGGTGAATGAGAATTAAAAAAGAAAACGAAAAACGTCAAAATATACAGGGTGTCCCATTTAAAAAAACATAAGTTTGCATTATATTTCCTTAGTGAGCCACCTAAAAAAAATAATCTGTGCGCCACTGAACTCTTTAATATTATATCTATCAAAAGTTTTTATAACGTTTTTTTATATTTTTCTTAATGAAGAAGTTATAGTACCTTGTAGTTTTCGACAGTTTTCAATAATCGCCCGGTATCTGCCAACTGCAGGGAGTTACTAAAGATTTAATTAGGCTATCGTTACTTTAACAAAAAAAGAAGTCAGAGAGATACCCTGCAAAACGCACCAATTTGGGACACCCTGTACAGTGTGGTTCCAAAATTAAGGGGGATAAAGTAAATGAGCAAAATTGATAAAACTCAGAAATGAAGCGAGTTAGATATATCAAATATGGGTTTTTCTTATTCGTCTAAGTGTCCGTTATCCACAATTAGCGTATGTATATTATAGTGGAGTGCCGTTAGTAGTAAAAAGTGAATAACCTCGAACGAGACTGGCAATGAATTGATTTTGATGGGGTTTTTTGCATTGTATTTCTAAAATCGATTACTAAAATTTCTATATAGTAGAATTTGCCGATCTTTGTTTCTTTAATAGTTTATTGCGAAATTCCGATTTTAAATTAATGATCAATCCAAAGTAACTGCAAAAATAATCCCCTCCCGAGTTATAGGTAGTCGAAAATTACGATTTTTTAATTTCATTAAAAAACTTTTTTTTGGCTGATAATATCGAGATGTACAATAAACCTTAAGCTTAGGATATCGCCGAAATGTCATGTTATGACAAACTTTTTCATTGAAATGACCGTTTTTTCCTCGGTTTTTTCAATATTTGACCCGAAAAAATGACATTGATGGTTATAAATGCAATTTTAATGCAATTTCAAACGGCCATATCTCGTTACAGACAAAAGATAAAAAAAAAATGGAAATTATTCGGAAAAACATTTTGCTCAAAGTCTTGTCTGTTTAAATTTTTTTATTGACCAAAAATTGAAAATGTTTTATAAAAAACAAAAATTTAGCTCAACTTTAACAGACCAAAACTTAAAAACTAATTATCCCATAGGACTAAAAATTACTGGACCATTGTGAAAACATATGTTACGACTTTCTGCAGAAGTCTAACGGATCTCCACTATTAACAGTTAATTGATTGTAAATGACATTATATTACATGAAAATTACTCTTTTTGGTTAATTTCAAGGCTTATTTGCAATAAGAAATAAAAAATTGTGTAGACTGAAAAACCTATTATTAAAAAGTCGTTTTTTGGTTTTCTGCATTTTTAACGATATTTTTTCAAACGAACAATATATTACTTTCCCGACGCCCATATCAGTTTGACGTGATTACGGTCTGCCTTGTCACTTCCTTGCTGTACAAGGCCTTGAGAGCCGCTTGACTGTCTGATAGAATATTAATTCGCGCGTTAACTATGTTTCTCCTGTTATTCTCCCTCGCGCATAGGAGAATAGCATATAATTCTGCCTGAAAGACGGAAGTGCGAGTACCCAATGAGTAGCTGATGCCAGTCTGCGGGTTCCTGGAGAATACACCCGAGCCCGCTCCATTCTCAGCCTTGGATCCATCTGTGTACCAGATTTTCCCCTGTAGAATGTTCCTGAGCTGTGAGTCGTTCCATTCAGTTCTATCTGGCACCACCACCATCGGAATAGTGACCGGGGACGTGTACTAGGAACGAGAACAGATCATATTCTGTAACGGTACGACTTCAACAACCCAATCAGAATTGGGTTGTACTAGGAACGAGAACAGATCATATTCTGTAACGGTACGACTTTAACAACCCAATTCTGATTGGGTTGTTGAAGTCGTACCGTTACAGAATATGATCTGTTCTCGTTCCTAGTAAGTCCCCGGTCACTATTCCGACGATACTCATGTGTCCAGTCCCAACATTCATATTGGTTTGTATCTCCATGGCTAGAGTAGACGTTGACTTTATTGCCCCCGTGATTCCAAGACAGGTAAGCCTTTGCACCTTGCTTAGTCTTGTAATGGTTCCTCTTTGATGTGTCTTTGGCCACCATACTAGAGAGGCGTAGGTAATGGAGGGCATGACCATCTTGGTGTACAGCCAGTGCAACATATGTGGTTTTAGTCCCCATTTTTTCCCAAAAGAGCATCTGGCTACAACTAGTGAAGTCACCGCCTTTTTGGTTGTTTTTTCCAGATGTTGGTTCCAAGTCAACTTGGAGTCAAGAACTACTCCGAGATATTTGACTTCTCCCTTGAGCTGTATGTCTTCCCCTCAAAGTCTTAAAGATCCAAGACCATCTAAGTTGCGTCTTCGAGTAAACGCTATGATGTTATCGCCAGGTTGAGAGCCTCTTGCATGCGATCTCTAACCGACGTGTTATACTTTCCTTATACAAGGACTACTATGTCATCAGCATATCCGAGGGCTCGATGACCTGCCTCTTTTAGTGTACCCAGCAGCCCGTCCGCGATCAGATTCCACAAGAGCGGGGATAAAATCCCACCCTGCGGACATCCTCTAGTCGTTCTGGCTACTAAGGTCTCTTCCAAAATTGCTATATGAATCACCCTGTTCCTTAGCATTGAGTCTATCCAGGCCACACACGGTTCCTCGATTTCTCTATGTCTAGGGGCTCTCGTAATTGAATTTATTGAAGTATTGTCGAATGCCCCCTCTATGTCTAGAAAGGCCGCTGGCAACACTTCTTTGTTTTCCAGCGTATTTTCCACCTTCTTTACTAGTTAAGTTTTAAGGTTAATAACAAGTATATTTTTTTTTCTACTAAAGTAACGTGGCTTTAATATTCTTTTACAAAAGTAGCGCTAACTTAAGGAGCAAAAAAGTTTATCGCACATTTATGCCACAAATGTGGCCTAACTAGCGCCTTCTACAAATTACATCGAAGTAGGTACCAGATTATGATTTCTCGTTCCCAAAAATCCCCAGTTCCAAATCTTTATGTATACATATCCGAAAACGCTAAAGTTATTGCAAAAAAAAATCTTAAAATTTAACCTTTAACACCCTGTATATTCCTTAGCAACATTTTATTAGAGCAAGTGGGTTCAAATCGTAATATTTTAATATACCATATTTCTATGTACAATTACTTAAGAACCACCCGTATATAGTGCTGATCGACTTCTACGTGAGCTCTTGTCCAAAATACATTGAAAATCCTATGTTCCGTTAAAATTTTGCCAGATCTGTATATGGTACAGAGGTCACAAAGGGGATTCCCTTTGTGACCTCTATCTACCTTTAAAATATTTCCGTTCACCAACGGGACACCCCGTATAAAAAATCTGCAAAAAACGAATTTGTTATCAAAATTGATATAAGGTGTTATATTTTGGGACCATCAGGAACAACTGAATTATTAATATTCCTGCAAGAAACAACCAGTCAAAAATTCATCCTATTCAAAAGACAATATAAGACATTCTTTTTTAATTTTCTTGTTTAATGAAAAAGCCGCAAAAACTAAAACAAATTTAAAACTCCAACAAAAACAAATTCAAAATAAAATTTTAATTTTCTAAGTTTACCCAATTCGTTTGTTTTCATAAGAATAAAATCAAATAGAATGGTTAAATGGCGTAACCTTTACGCCGAGCTTCTTTGTAAATTCCGCCTCATTGGATATTCATGAAAAAAAAAACTTTTAAACCGATGGAAATAGAAAAAGGCCTTGATACAGAAAAAAACGTGCAGTTATACTCAGAAGAATACGTAATTATCCAATCGTCTAAATAAAGTGAATAAACCCAGGGACGATTTTAATATGGCTGGAATTTATTAAACATCCTGAAAGAATGAAAAAAATTTAAAATAATATCGACGACAAAATTAATTTAACTGGACAAGTGCAAGATTTCATATGGCATTCTGTTCTAACAGCCATATGAAATAAGTTTATAATACTAGTAAATAACAAAAACAAAAACAAAATAACAAATACATTAAACATGTCTGTAAAAAAATTAATAATTGCAAATATTCTAGTATCAGCTTCCTCATGCCCATAGTAAACTTTCGACTCAATTTTTGTCCATTTTATTGTTCTTTGATTATCTTCTGACATTCCTGCCAATACAATTTCAATTTGATCAGGTATAACATAATTTTCTTTCATTAGTTTTTGTGCTAAATATGCCAAGAGATTCTTTTTATTAAGGATTTGATATAAATTTCTTCCAATCTGGTATATCAAGTTCGTCTCGTATTTCGCATGTTTCAAAATAACAATTTTTCGATCTTCTATATCTTTCTGTTTGCTTTAAGCTTTCTTCAAAATCGTAACGATCACCAATGCGTACTATTGTAAAACAGATCTTCAGGCTTTAACTTTAATAGTAAAAACACGTATTTTAAAAATAATTCTCGAAATTTTCTGCTATTAAAATTTTGATACCGCTGAATAAGTGCCATCATATTTTTTATATAAGCTGTGTTAAAACTGTCGCTTATAATACTTTTTATATTTTGCCATTTTATTAATTTTTTAATAAATTTATACTTTGCATATTATATGCCTAGTGCAGACTACTAAGTGGGGGTAACACTGTGGAACACCAGCGAAACAGGTGGCGTATTTTGAAAACTTTTTGAGGCCGCTCTCCATTAACTTATCTTAAGGATTTATGTGAAATTTGTAATTAAACGGATTTAGAATAGCGATTAACTTTTAAAATATCTATATCAAATAGTAAATTTAATATTGGTCTATTCTCATATTTTTTTTAAAATAATATTACGTGAATATTATATTATTCCCTAAAAATACAACTGAAATGAGGTTATATTATAAAAAACTAAAAATTACGAAAATATTATGATGTAAACTAACTACTTTTATGCATGAATATTATGGCAAATCACTTCATTCAACTTTCAACAAAGTTATCTTAACGTTTTATTTGTTATTTTTTGAAAAAATTTCGTTTCGCAGTTCGCAGCTCCCCTAAAATATAAAAAACCGGCCTCAAAAAATGCGATGCGCGCGCATCACTTTGAGTTCCCTGTTAACTCATCAAAAATAGATCGAAACTCTTTACCCGGGGGTTTTTCGGGTTGCTACTGAAATTAATTACCAAATCGATCGAAACACCTCCCGCGGGTGTTTTTTGGGTCGCTCGTCTCGAAGCTAGCATCAGTATCCTCCCCTGGAGTTGGGATGGTTGAATCAATTGCAATTATTACATTGACTTACCCAAAAACCTTATTTTAATTCTAAACTTCTTTTTAAAATCTTCCTCTTCCTCGAGAGTGTCATTCTCTGCTGCAATTATTTCTTCTATAGTGAATATCTCGACGTTAGTGCAGTTTGTACAGGGTGGCCAAATAAGAATGCGAGGTACTGTATCTTGGAAACCATCCATCGTAGAGGCTTGCGGAAAGAAAAGTTATTACTAAAACGACCAAAAGGAAAACCTGGAAAATATTTTCAAGTTTCTGAAATGGCCGCTAGGGGGCGTGACTGCGATCTTGAATCTAAGAAAGTGATGTTTCTGCGAATTCCGCTATATTAACCTACCAAAAAAATACCTGATCTTTAAAGTAGAGGATAATCTGAACCTTTTTTGTTTAACAATTTTTGCTATATCTCTAAAAATAAAGTGGTGGGGGGTATTCAAATGTTTCAGTAAAAAACATCCTGTATATTCGAAACGGCTGAGCCGATTTTAACAAACTTGGGCTAGTTGAAAAGACCTATTCTTGAGCTACAAATGCTATAATATTTGAAGTTTTGTTAGTTTCAGATGTCGCCGCTAGAGGGCTTTTTTCGACATCTCGTCAGAAATGGTTAATTTTTTCAAAAAAATTAAACGCATTGGTATGATTTCTTTTTCATGAAAAAAGAGCTAAATGATGCCTAAACAAGCTCCCGAAATCCGCATCTCGATATCTTGTTCCTAACCTAAAATTTAGCCCAAAGAAAATTTTATACGGAAATCCCTTAAATTTTTATTTTTTAAACTAATTAATTCCTTTTATTATGTAAGTTGTGGCCCTAAAAAAGACCGATTTAAAAAATAAAAGTTTTTAGTGCCCCCGTAAATGCTCTAAATGCTGATCATCACGCTCTATGCATTGCTGAATCCTCTCATGGGTAGACAAACCTGCACCTTCAATTTCGGCTCTCGGTATGTTACGTAATGCATTAACGAATCCGGTTTTTCATATGTATTTGGTCGTAGGTTGAGTCTGAAAATCAAAACAAGTTAAGTCTGGTGATCCCGCAGGCCATGGAAACAGACTTCCTCTTCCAATCTACCACTGTTGGAATACTGCATTAATATGCTCTTGCACAATAATAGCATAATGTGCTGGGCAACCATTCAACTGCGAAAACAAGTTTTGACGTGTTTCCAATGAAACATCTTCCAACAACAACGGTAATTTATTGGCCAAAAAGTCAAGAAAGATATTGCCACTTAGGGATTGCTAAAAAAAATAATTCTGCCTCCCAGTATGCCACACCACACATTTAAACTCCAAAGTCCTTGGTGCTGAACTTCACGCAACCAATGCGGATTTTCTGCAGACCAATAATGCATATTGTGCAGATTTTAAAGGTGGCTTCATCGGTCCAAAGAATTAGAATTAAAAATTCTCCATTATTGTGTGAGAGCATATTAATGCAGTATTACAACAGCGTTGGATTGGAAGAGGAAGTCTGTTTCCATGGCCTGCGCGATCACCAGACTTAACTTGTCTTGATTTTCAGACTCAACCTACGACCAGAGAGATACGAAAAACCGGATTCGTAATGCATTACGTAACATACTGAGAGCCGAAACTGAAGCTACAGTTTTGTCTACCCATGTGAGGCTTCAGCATTTCGAGCACTTACGGGGACATTAAAAACCTTTCTTTTTTAATTTGGTCCTTTTTAGAGCAACAACTTACATAATAAAAGGAATTAATTAGTTTAAAAAATAAAAATTTAAGAGATTTCCGTATAAAATTTTCTTTGGGCTAAATTTTAGGTTAGGAACAAGATACCGAGATGCGGTTTTCGCGAGCTTGTTTAGGCATCATTTAGCTACTTTTTCATGAAAAAGAAATCATACCAATGAATTTAGTTTTTTTGAGAAAATTAACCATTTCTGTCTAAATGTCGAAAATAGCCATCTAGCGGCGACATCTGAAACTAACAAAACTTCAAATATTATAGCATTTTTAGCCCAAGAATAGCTCTTTTCAACTAGCCCAAGTTTGTTAAAATCGAATATACAGGGTGTTTTTTACTGAAACCTTTGAATACCCCCCACCACTTTATTTTTAGAGATGCAGCAACAATTGTCAAACAAAAAAGATTCAGATTATCCTCTACTTTAAAGATCATGTATTTTTTTGTTAGGTTAATATAGCGGAATTCACAGAAACATCACTTTCTTAGATTCAAGATTGCAGTTACGCCCCCTAGCGGCCATTTTAGAAACTTGAAAATATTTTCCAGGTTTTTCTCTTGACCGTTTTAGTTATAACTTTTTTTTCCGCAAGCCTGTACGATGGATAGTTTCCCAGATACAGTACCTCGCATTCTTATTTGGCCACCCTGTACAAGCACAATTTTTGAATGCGATGTTTCAGATGAATCAGTTCTTCCTCCATCCATAAGAAAAACCACAGTCGATTTTACATCCACAGAATATTAGTTTAGTCCAAAATGAACAAAACACTATGTATCTCAGCTATAAGGGACTGTAGACCATGGGTTATTTGTTATCCACGGTTAAAATATTACCCTCTCCTAATGAAACACCCTGTATTATTTTGTACATCATTAATCTGAGCACACTTGACCCATACGCTCTTACCTGACCTCATATTATTTTGTACATCATTAAGACTTATTTTGTTCTTATATCTTTAAGTATTTAGATTAAAAAATTATTTCGCGCCGAAACAGCCCGCGCCGAAACGTCCCACTTCGTAAAAATATGGAGGTGTCCTCATCTTAAGTGCGACATACTGTAGAATAATTTACAATAACATGTAATTTAGAAAAAACAGTTTTTGTATTCTTAATTTCATTAAGATGTCTCCCATTAAGGGTGAATTACTAGGCATTAATTTTATTTTTTGGTGATTATCGACCAAGTATTAAAAAAATTGCACAGCAATTTCCATTATTTCAAATATACTATTATTCCCGATGACTTCTATCTTTTATTACTTTTCTGTCTGTTTCATCTACTAAAACTCATTATTTTTTGGCCATTGTCAATTGGAAGTTATTTATGGATCCATTACATTTAAGAACGACTGGTAAAAACTAAGACTGAGATGGCTTACAAATTAGATTTTATGATCTAAAATTTATATCACTGTAATATTTCTTTCGAATACGTCCAAGCTTGAGAGAGGTTTCTTTATCGCTATAGTTTTGAGATAGCTAATAGGAAAAACGGTCTATATTTTTTGTTACTCATTCTGTCCTTATTACATGATATTTGGGTAGATTTGTTTACCACTATAAATTTTAGTTTTTTTGTATAAATGAAACTGTTGGAACATTTTTGTAAGCAGTTAACCCAACATTATTTTAGCAAACGAGTAATGAATTTAATTTATCAAATTCGACATCCTGCCTTTCGGCTTCGTCAGTTAGGCTTTTCGAATCCAATAAATAAAATTCCAAACTCGTACAAGTCAATAGCTATATCCGCTATAAGAAATTTTTTAGATGTGCTACCATCTATGATTAGAAGAGAGTATTGACAATTTCTAAAGCAAAAAATTCCCGATGTATTGGGGTTGCATTGTGTGTTGCAAAGCTTTTATTTGACTGATTCTAGTCAAACATATTTTGTTAGTGTAAATACACCACTTAAAGAGTACTTGGGTCAACATGTAAACCAGTTCTATCAACAACATAACACAAGTAAAACATTTAAGGATACAAAATTTACACTTCTAGTGGAGTGCCATTTGATTTATTCCTCGAACGAAGTTGGCAGTGATCGAATTATCATTTTCTCTTTTGGAATGTGTTTTTGATACTACATACTTAAATGTTTGTTATTTTTTAACGCTTTTACTTTTCCGCCCTCCACTATACTATAGAAACAAAAGAAAATAAACTTGCGCAATCGATAAATTATCCTTTTTTAATGAATTAATGTTAAATACAATTTTTCATGAAAATAAACCCCTCTCCCTCCCATATAGGGCGTAGAAAATTACGTTTTTCGCCACAAAAATCGTACATTTTCAAAAGTTTTTTAAATATAACTGAAAATCTGTTAGTATTACATAAAAATTGATATGAACTAATTTTATGGCTTTGAGCTAATAATTAAAATGTTTTTTTTTATTTTTCTACGATTCTTTGATAACATCCTAATGAGAGAACAACATTGGAAACATTTTAAGACCATCCAGAACCGTTTGACATAAGCAGAAAAAAGTTATGGACAAAATAAATTTTTTTCAATTTTTTTTTACGCCATTTTTTTAATATTATTATTAAAGTTTTGGTCAATAGGTAAAAGTATTGATTTTTAAAAAAAAATTAAAGAGACAAGACTTTGAGCAAATGTTTTTCCGAATAATTTCCATTTTTTTTTAATCTGTTGTCTGTAACAAGATACGGCCGTTTAAAATTGCATACAAATTGCATTTATAACCGTCAATGACATTTTTAATAAGAAATGTTTGTCGGTTTATTCGAGAAAAAAAAAAAGGAATCGAGTAGGCCGCTGTCGTAAAATAAAAAGTTGCTTGAGATAAAGTTGCCGGAGGTAAAAAGTTGCTCGAGATAAAAAGTTGCTTGAGATAAAAAGTTGCTGGAGGTAAAAAGTTCCTTGATATAAAAAGTTGCCGGAGGTAAAAAGTTGCTTGAGATAAAAAGTTACTTGAGATAAAAAGTTCCTTGAGTTAAAAAGTTGCTTGATATAAAAAGTTGCTTGATATAAGAAGTTGCTTCAGATAAAAAGTTGCTGGAGATAAAAAGTTGCTTGAGATAAAAAGTTGCTTGAGATAAAAAGTTGCTTGAGATAAAAAGTTGCTTGAGATAAAAAGTTGCTGGAGGTAAAAAGTTGCTTGAGATAAAAAGTTGCTTGAGATAAAAAGTTGCTTGAGATAAAAAGTTGCTTGATATAAAAAGTTGCTTAATATAAAAAGTTGCTTGATATAAAAAGTTGCTTGAAATAAAAAGTTGCTTGAGATAAAAAGTTGCTTGATATAAAAAATTGTTTAATAAAAAAAGTTGCTTGATATAAAAAGTTGCTCGATATAAAAAGTTGCTCGATATAAAAAGTTGTTTGATATAAAAAGTTGCTCGATATAAAAAGTTGCTTGATATAAAAAGTTGCTCGAGATAAAAAGTTGCTTGAGATAAAAAGTTGCTTGAGATAAAAAGTCGCTTGAGATAAAAAGTTGCTTGAGATAAAAAGTTGCTTGATATAAAAAGTTGCTTGAGATAAAAAGTTGCTTGAGATAAAAAGTTGCTTGAGATAAAAAGTCGCTTGAGATAAAAAGTAGCTGGAGGTAAAAAGTTGCTTGAGATAAAAAGTTGCCGGAGGTAAAAAGTTGCTTGAGATAAAAAGTTGCTTGAGATAAAAAGTTGCTTGATATAAAAAGTTGCTTAATATAAAAAGTTGCTTGAAATAAAAAGTTGCTTGAGATAAAAAGTTGCTTGATATAAAAAATTGTTTGATAAAAAAAGTTGCTTGATATAAAAAGTTGCTCGATATGAAAAGTTGCTTGATATAAAAGTGTAATAAATGTTTTATAGAACAGTCTTGGACAAAATGGTTTATTTTACATCTCGATATGTAATTAAAAAATCGTAAAAGTGGATAATTTATCGATTACGCAAATTTTTTTGATGAATATAATTAAAATTATTGCAGTTACTTTTGATTAATCATTAATTTAAAATCATTTTCGGAATTTTGCAATAAACTATTATTTAAATAAACAAAGATCGACAAATTCTAATATACAGGGTAGGCCAAACTTCTGACATCGGAGGATTACGTCGTTGTGATAAGAGATAAAACTTTCAGCTAGTGTGAGCTAGTACAGTTACAGGGTGCATATTTTGAAAATAGTTTCGATTATACAGGGTGTTCCAAAAACTCGTGGCAGCACAAACTTACATTTTTGTACTATAATTTATTCAAGAATCGAAAAGATCTCACCGAGAGCGTTAAAAAAATATAGCATGTTAATATATTATAGGGGTGTTTCAAAAAGATGGAAAAATATTAGCAAAAATGACCCTATCTTTAAGACTCTGTAAAGCAGTAAATCAAAATAAATCAACAGGTCTTTGTATTCAAATGTCATAATCGTTGGCAGTGCTCACTATTAATTACTTTTTTATATGTGGCTTCTTTAATACAGGGTGAAACAGAACTCAAATCAAGCAATATCTAAAAATGTTCAAATGGATCACCCTATAAGCCTTTTTACGATTTGTTAGTACAATTAATAAGCTTTCAAACGATATTAAATTGGGAAACTGGAACCTTTGGCACTCCTCTATTCTTTATAGTTAAGGAAATGAATTTTACGCTGCGGTGAACTTATCTCAATATTTGGTATTACAAATTTTGTATAAAGTACCAGGCATTATACGTCAGAGGCGGGTCCAAACTGCCAAAAACAAGGGTAAAGTAAAATGTTTGGTTGAAGAAGAAAATTAAACAGGGTATGTTATATTTGAAAGTCTTTTCGAACTTTAAACTTGTGGACACGTTTGTCAATGATGGAAGGGTTATAACCACAGCAATCTGTGTAATTATATTCAGAAGTTTATGAACGTAACTATTAAAAGCTGCCATTTTATGTTGGAATGGATGGTAAGAACTGAAGGGTATGACATGGTCTGTTTATATGGGTTTCGGTAAATAGAGAATTCTAATTTGTTGGTGATTTTAGAGATAGTCAGGTCCAAAAAGTTTAGTTTAGAATTACTTTCAATTTCAAGAGTAAATTTCATTTTAGGATGTAAATCGTTCAGTGAGATAACAATATTTTGTACATCCTCGTTATCTCCTTCAATGAATACCAAACAATAGCGGAACCATTTCCGAATGTTTTTAAATTTATTAATGATGAAGGAGTTCTCCAAATGTTCCATTAAAATATCGGTTAAAATTTGTCATTGAAAAAAAAAAAAACTTCTGAGAAGGGCAAAAATTCAATAAGGGTAAGATGTCGCATTTTGTTGGGTCAGGAACTGAATGGAGTCAAAGCAGTTTGGAAACTAATGGAAGAGTCTCGGCTTTAGGGATAGAAGTAAAAAGGTTACAGACATCAAAGGATATCATAAGGGTGTAGTTGAGGGGTTGGAAATTACTGAGCTTATTAATTAATTTAAAGGTGTTAGAAACAGAGATAACAGGTTTATAATTGGTGATTTGTTTAATAACTTTTAAAACAAAAGTAGATAAAGTGAATACTGGGGTGTTATAAAAACTAACAACAGGTCTGATGGGGTTATTTGCTTTATGGATTTTAGGAGTTTTTGTTAAGTTAATAAATTTATTAATATAGGATTCGATTTAATAATGGTAAAGTTATTGGTTGAAAGGAAGTCTTCAACTTTACGTACATAATCTGATTTGTTAAGGATGGCAAGGCAATTGCCTTTATCGACTTTGGTAAGGATTAAGTTTTCTTTAGAGATTTTTTTGTTATTTTTTTCAAAGAATGATTTAAATAAACATGATTGGTTTTTTTTAAAGCGGAATACTTTTATTTAAACGTTGATATTTACATCGACGTATTTTACCAAAATTCCAGGTGATTATGACGTGAAATGACTTCTTGTGCTAGCTGGGGTACCACGGACAGCCCTCTGGCTTTGTGGTCTACTCTAGTTTATTTGTAATTGTACTAAAAAAAATTATATTGAAAGTTACTACTGTATTATTTTCACTAATAAACGTTACTATTATCGACACAATAGCGTCTTCGTAAGATTGACAAATAGTTGTCGAAATCAAAGAAAATTTTTATATGGTTTCAATATACATTTTCCTAATCTTTGTACCTTCATTTTCAATAAACAGACGAAGAAAACGAATCGTAAAAGGTAAAATAATTTGAATTAAGTAAATAAAAACGCAAAGTAGATGTCCCAATGTAAGAGGACCAACGTTCGACACTGTGAAAAATCGAAAACTTGCACAATAGATATAAATACAGTGTGTCCCAAAAAGTTTTATACAAATGGACAAAAAGTTTATCTTGCATTTCTCAAAAAAAATTATTCTTGATAAAAATCTCTGCATGACTTGTTGATCCATAATCAGGTACAAAATTTGACCCAGTCAGGTCAGGTGAAGGTCATTTGAAGGTCAAATTGAGGAAAAATTTCTAGAATAATCTGAAAAAAATGCATACAATGGTTTTTAGGGACGCTGAATCCGAATCCGATATTCGCTTGACCTCATCAGGTCAGGTCAAGGTCATTTGAAGGTCAAATTTAGGAAACCTAGAAAAATCTGAAAAATTCATACATAGATTTTCAGGGTCGCTGAATCCGAATCCGAGGTCCGCTTGACCTCATCAGGTCAGGGTTAAGGTCATTTGAGGGTCAAATTGAGCTTCTGGGAAAAATCGGAAAAAATCATACAAAGGTTTTCAGGGTCGCTGAATACGAATCCGAGGTCTGCTTGACCTTCAGGTCAGGGTCAAGGTCATTTTACGGTCAGATCCGGTCCAGGAGCTGACCTAATGAGGTCAAGTTGACCTCGGATTCGAATTCGGCGACACTGAAAACTCTTGTACGAATTTTTTCAGATTTGTCTAGGTTTCTTCAATTTGACCTTTAAATGACCTTGACCCTGATCTGATGAGGTTAAGCAAACATCAGATTCGGATTCGGATGTTGTTCAGGGATGGTTAATTAACATTTTCTCAAGTTTTCGACCTCGAGGACCTGTGCTCTTTTTCCTTTACATTCTACGGAAAAGACATATCTACACTTTGTTGTTAAATTTCCTACAATTTGGACTATTCAAACATGTTTGTATGTCAATTCGTTACCGAGATATGGAGCTTCGAAAAATAGGTTATTTTTCAAATTTCGCTAAAAAATGCCCAAAAATGCAGAATTCCACCTTATTTCTTCTGTTATACCCGAATCGTAATGAAATGTTATAATTACGGTTCCTGGTTAAAATTACTAACCTGTGACACCCCCTCCCACCCCCACCCCTTCCCCCTACCCATCCCAATGCATTAAAGCTACATTTCTTCTCTGATGAAAGCCAACCATATTCACCATATCATGTTGGTATTGCTATTAATTACTTCTCTGATCGATACTATATAATTATCCCAGAGCATGGTTAAAAAAAGACGTAGTCCTTTCGTGGAAATAATTAATGTAATTAATAATATTAAGTTATTAACAAGTCATACCTACATTAGATATAGAAAGGTATTCATATACAGGGTGCGCCAATTATTTCCACTCGATCTCTAGCACCGAAACTAAAAGAGATATCAACAAGATTTTTTGTAGGGGTAGACAGTGTCACTCGGACTACAATTTTAAAATATTTTGATGTATACAGGGTAGCTAATTTTTGTGGAATGAAAATTAATTTCGTTTTTTTAAATCCGACGCGGCGTTGACAAGTATTCCTATTTTAAGCAGATTTAATGAAAAAACAGCACTTCAGAAATATTAGCACAAAAACTACATTTTCTAAAAAATTCCTCAAAAAAGCTACTATGATGTAAATGAAACATGCACCTATCACAATAATCACACAACATCTTCACCTGTTACACAGGGTGTTTGCCGATGGCGTGCCAATAGTCTAGTTTTCAAATGGCAATAACTTAATTTTTTCAAATGGGATACCCTGTATATTTTTCTTCAGTTAGAACCAAGGTTATTTGGAATCACCTAATTACCCTCTATTTACAGTTAGTGTATGTCGCTTTAACTATGAAACCCCTGTATTAAAATTCTATCCTATTTTATTGATCCCTACATGTTGGTGATCACATTTTCCATTGACATATTTTTTTAATATACAAAAATAACAAGTAAACCACCGTATAAAACGGATTAAAAGTTTTCATATTTATTGTGGGACAACTGGTTTAAATAACTCACCAACTGTGATTATATGAGAAGATCCAATAACATAGTTCAGTGCTCGACAAAACCAATTTACATGATGGATATAATAATCTTTTTAGCATCAAATTATATTTGTTGGGAGGTCTTGCCGTTATTTATTATGATAGGATGGTAACATATGTGATGTGAAAGATAAATTGAGAATTAGATTAATCTTTTTTCAAAATATTCATATATTCATATTGTTTATAAAAATGAATTTATATGGTAAATAATAGTTATTTATGTACCAAGGGTATAAATGCCCTGTGAACCTCTGGCCTCTGGCCCAAGGGTTTGTAAGTCTCTATTTATACAAGCGGTGCATACACAATTTTGTCATAGTAGTTCGTTATTATAGCATACAAAAGGTAAATTAGTATTTTAGTAACATAACATAACATACATACTGTGAAATATAAATGTTATACTAGAACCGAAAATGATTGAGTTTTATTGGCCCTTGGCATATTGAACGCAGTGGCGTGCTTATTAATTTTTGAAAGTGTTAAGAATTAATTAATTAATTTTTTTTATTTTATATTTTTTTTGTATCTTTATACATACCTTTCGTCTAATCTTGCACTGTCGCTATCGCTATCGTCAGCAAAGTTGATAAGTTCAATATTTTGGTCAATCCGTTGGTCTATGTCCCACATTTTTTGTTCTTCTTTCAGAACGTGATTGATGCATTTCTTCCAGTTTTCTGCAGTGACGCTTTGTACATCCGCCATCTTAAATGTTCTGTTTTCTCGTGCTACTTTTACTTGCGCCCAGATCAATTCTATAGGATTAAATTCGCAGTGGTAAAAGGAAGTAATCTTAAACCTTTCATTCCACGATTTAACGCCATTTCATCAAAACTGCGAATTTTTTATTTTTATAAACATGTAATTTTGTAATCTGTAGTAATTTCGCCTTTATAATGGATGTTTTTATCTATTAACCATTATTGAATTTCAGCTTTTTTCCATGATTGTTTCGGTTCTAAATGCCGAGTATGATAGGGGGTATTAGCCATGACGATGATAGACCCAGGTTCCAAAAGTTGAATGATACCTTCAAACCAATTTTCAAACACCTCTGCATTCATCTCCTCACGGTAATCGCCAGTTTTTTTAGATGAAAATATCAGTTCACCGTTTGGTAGAAACCGCTCTCGCTACTTATATGTGTAACTATCAGGCAGCTACCTTTTCCAGACGGCTCACAGTGGGCTGAATACCAAAAAAAAATGAACTCTTTCATTTTTGACTTTTATGAATTGTATTGCATACAATGAATGTCCTTGCACCCCATGCCACACTAAAACCGGTTTGTAGTCCTCAGATATTCAGCTGACAGGGGTCTGAACTTAACCTTTCTTGAGGGAGGTTCGAATTGATTTCGTGCTCCAAAATATTCGACTCGCGTCAAGTGACAAATTAAGCGTTCCACGCTGCCGATTTCAAAATGGTTTAATGGATGGTAATGTTGAAGATATGTAGATCACTTCCATATAAAGAAATTGTTCGAAATGTTCTATATTATATGATTAAAAGGGTGTTGAGTGCATACATTCCAAAGACGCGCATGAATGTCATAACCTAAAATAAAGTATGAAAATAGTTATGATCCCAGGAGATCCCAGAATTTTGTACAGTGTAGAGTGTTACCAATGTTATTAAGATTCAAAATCAATAAAAACTTCCTGCTCAAAGTTGCGAATTTGGTTTTGGGAACTAAAAGTTGCATGTCGAAATGTTTGTTTAAAAAAAATGAACTATAAGAAAAATAATAAACCATCTTCCCATCACACTTTTATCCAGACATAGGTCTGTCAAAGTTTATATATAATATAAACTTTCGTGTTTTATTTTTAAATTTTCTTTATTTTGTTTTATTTTGTATAAAATAATTCACAAAATTCATACATTAAAAACAAATAATAAAGATGGCGTATTTAACTAATTCAAAATAAATTAACGGAATTAAAGATGTCCTGTCAAAATGTAATTGAGGTACTTCCTTATTGCATCTACTTTTCGATCTATATATATAATTTGTTGTTGCTGTTTATTTATCTACATTCTGTTCTTTGAGCCAGTAGTGTTAAGAATTGTGGATAGTAAGTATTTTTAATTTTTGAGTGAATATTTAAAAAAATTATATTTTAAGAGAGCGCCAATCAAATTTTTATAAAATCCGAATCTTTTCCATTTTCTACAGTAATTAAATTCGTATTTAATGCAGGATTATCAACAATTTTCCCTCCACTTTAAATTAACAATTTTTATTTTTCTAGATTCTTATTCAAAATTTGGATTTAGAATTTTCGCAGAACACAAATATCAAATTTTGATAATAGAAGTTGCTTGTGAGTAGTGTAAAGGAATACTCCCGGTCCACCATTTTGGTTTTTCGCAAATTAAATTCCAAATTTGAAATCAGCGAGTTCAAAACATAAGTATACCGATTTCCATTAAAACCGTATGCATTTTAGTCGAACAACTGGTCACATCCGGTCCGCCATTTTGTTTTTTCGAAAATTAAATACCAAATTTGAAATCAGCGAGTTCAGAAACATAAAGTAACCGATTTCCACCAAAATCTTATGTATTTACTGAAACAACTAGTCACTTCCGGTCCGTCATTTTGTTTTTTCGAAAATTAAATTCCAAATTTAAAGTCAGCGAGTTCAAGTACATAAGAGTCGCTTCCTAATTTTTGCGTACACTCCCTGGTTTAATTTGGCCGTTTTTTGTCGGCATCCAGCCCACTGTACGGCTGTTTTAACCCAGTTGACAATCCTTCAATAAAAGCTTGTCGTGCACTGGTTATTTTTCCATCCTGCCATACTTGTTTGACCGTATGTCCCTGGTTAACCCAGGTCTTATCCATGTAGTCATTTTTTTTGTTAAGCTTCCGAAGTTCGTCAATTTTTCAATGAGAATGCTTTTCCTATCGACTTTTCCATACTTAAACATTTCATTTCTGAAAAAAAAAACTGTGAATACTTCTGCGTATGGCGGTTTTGGCATTTTCATCAACGGTTATTTTTGTTCGTCCGCTGCTGATTTTTGGCTCTTGTACTTCCCCATGAATTCTGCTTTCACTTTCACTAAATAGATGATTTGGGTACACTCGTATAGACACAGCACATGTCAACCTGCTTATCTTTTGGACGAGGATGATCCCTTTCAAGACGGTGAAAGTACAATTTGTTTTTCATGTACTGACCGAGACTTCGATCGTTTTACCTTTTTGAACGTGGAGGGCCCTGCGAGGTCTCCCATTTTATGAGTACAATAAATAAATTGTTTAGAAATAAACGTTAAAACGTTAAAAATTCACACAAATCACAATAAGCACACAATTCTCCTGGTAGAAGCAGGTAAGAAAGAAATTCCTACTTACTCGCTCGTTAAAATGTACTTATCAGTGAACTGGACAAAGACAGAAACATAGATCTGTACAGCGTGGCCATGAGTTGTATAAAAGAATAAGCAATAAATAAAATAAGTTATTTGAAATGGAGAGGAAATGATTTATAAGTATTACTCATTAATGTTTTTTTTTTCCTAAATAATATTGTTTAATCATACTTGTATTGCGTATTATCCATAATTAGCCACAATCTTTAACTTTACCGTTTATGTTTTGATTATGTTAAAAATTGGTAAAATAAGAATGAGATGACAACGCTATTTTGCTTGTTTTATGGTCTTGTAAATTCTAAATTACTCTCGAACATTATTTGTTATAGTGTAGTTTACATGTGTCAAACTTAACTCAGAATGAATGCAATTTTTGAAGTTCCGTATGAAATTATAAAAAAAGCCGAAAATATATTAACGAAGCAGTCTAAAGACGCCTACGACAATGAATATCTAAACATTTTAAATTGGTTGAAAGAAAACTATGTAGAACATATTAATGAAACTGTTTTGCTTGGATACTTCGGTGATCTCGCTGAAACATTTTCTCGTAGTTCCTTATGGTCCAAATATTCAATGGTAAAGAAGACTTTAATAGTAAATAATAATATTAAATGTTAATTAAACAATTACATACAATTTCATTAATAAAGGTTATTAAATAAGTTAAACAAAAATTATTAGTCTTTATGTCCGCGCGGGCATTAAATACACCATTATGTAGGTAACTAACCAATCTCTAACGACGATGGAATTTTTTGAACCATAAAAATACCAAAAAAGGACCATGGGCATACCAAAACTACCTAAGGTTGTGAAATAAATCACACTTGTTCCCAAGAACCAAGACATTAAATGTCCTACACTGCACCAGCGTCTGAACTTCAACAACTACTCCTTGGACTATATGCCCCCCCAGGTATTGAATTACGAAAGTCCGGACATGGTTTGGCGCCCGACCAAGTTGGGGCTAAACCAAAAACTTTGATTTTATTATTATAGGAGCTTGCCATTCTTATACCGGTTTGGGCATTATTGTGCCTCGTCAGTAAGAAGTAGACTAGCTCGAATTTCTATCTCTAACGAAATTCTGAAGATCGCTTTGAACCCACCAACTCTTAGTACAAACGATTAAGTCGAGAAAGAGGAGGTGAGTGCAACGCCATCTTCACTTATAATAAAATCAAAACTTGCAAAACTATAGCCCCGACTTGGTTGGGCGCCAAACCACCTCTGGCCTTTCGTAATTCAATACCTGGGGGGCATATAGTCCAAGGAGTAGTTGTTGAAGTCCAGACGATGGTGCAGTCTAGGACATTTAATGTCTTGGTTTTTGGGAACAAGTGTGATTTATTTCACAACCTTAGGTAGTTTTGGTACGCCCATGGTCTTTTTTGGTATTTTTATGGTTCAAAAAATTCCACCGTCGTTAGAGTTTTCTATAGTTTCGCAAGCTTTGATTTTATTATAAAAGTGAAGATGGCGTTGCACTCACCTCCTCTTTCTCGACTTAACCGTTTGTACTAAGAGTTGGTGGGTTCAAAGCGATCCTCAGAATTTCTTTAGAGATAGACATTCGAGCTAGCCTGCTTCTTACTGAAGAGGAACAATAATTCCGAAACCGGTCTAAGAATGGCAAGCTCCTTTAATAATAAAATCAAAGTTTTTGGTTTAAAGCCCCGACTTGGTCGGGCGCCAAACCACGTCTGGACTTTCGTAATTCAATACCTGGGGGGGGCATATAGCCCAAGGAGTAGTTCTTGAAGTCCAGACGCTGGTGCAATGTAGGACATTTAATGTCTTGGTTCTTGGGAACAAGTGTGATTTATTTCACAACCTTAGGTAACTAAGCAATAAAAACACAATAATGAACTAGTATGACATAATAGTTATTTATGTGCCAAGGATGAAAAACTGGCTATTATAGTCGAGGCTGCAAATTGATAGTCGAGGCTAGGAAACAGGCGGGACAATAGACAGTTTTTCACCGAGCCGCATATTACTTTTTTCGTCGACATCTAAAAAAACATACTAATTTCTGAAAGAAAAATCGACCATTTTTGAAGGCAAACACTTCGTCCACAAACACTTTTCGTCCGCTGTGGTCACTAGGATACGGCACGGTGCGAGTCATTTGAGGACGAAAAGTACTTGCCTTCAACAATAGTTGACTTTTCATTCGGAAATGAGTACGTAAAATGTGATTTTTTGTAGAAGTTGACGAAAAAAAATATTAAAAAATTTCCAGACCCGCGTGAGAGGCGATAAACTTAAATTTGCTGAAGTATCAACTTTTCGCAATGTTTTTTAAACCACACTCGTAGTAAGTATTGTTCAAAAGGATCTTCATTTCAATTTAATGCAATAGTTTGATTTGAAAAAATGAGTCCCCCCCTCTTTCAAACGATATAGTATAGTTAGGGTATAAGTTAATAGAACAAATTAAATGGTATTAACGGGTCAACATTTTTTCTTTTTTTGACGTTTGGGGGTGGAGTCGACTCGGAGAGAAGATCCAACATCACCATCGTGTTCAGCATCCTCGAAAACGGGAAATAATGCGGGTTTTCTCGTTTATAGCGAAGAACAAACATTTCACCCTTTCTGAGGTGATTTTTGGCCGTTTGAGGGATGGGGTCATCTCTAAAAGAATTGTCACCAACGCCATCTTGTCCAGCAACCTCGAAAACGGGGAGTTACGTTAGTTTTGACGGTGAAAGACGCGATTCACAATTTTTAGGGTGGGTTTTGGCCGTTTGGGGGGTGGGGCCAACTCGAAACGAATTTTAACGCTCGCCATCGTGTTTAGCATCCTCGAAAAGGGGGGGGGGGCGCAATTTTGGGACGTCAAAATATATTTGCTTTTTTCAAGGTTTTTTCCAGCTCACAGGATGGACTAATAATTTCAAATATCTTTATAAAGGTATGCGGTCCTCTAGTGATAACAATAAAAAATAATAGACACATCCAAAATTACGATTACAATTTGTAGAATATTCTAATGCCTTAGAAAACCTAAAATATACAGTACGTTTCATGTAAAAATTTAATACCATATAATTTGTGTACGTGGGGAGTGGGTGGCTCAGTGGTAGAGCACTGGACTCATAATCCAAGGGTTGTGGGTTCGAATCCTACCGACGGCAGAAATCATTTTCTGATTTTTAATTAATTAAAAATTTAGAAATTCATTTTCATATACCAGGTGTGATTCCCCACTCGACCATTCACTGTTGGGTTCTAATTAACAGTGCTGTTCCTAAAGTGGCGCTGGGAAACAGTAACAAAGCCTACATTGTACTAACAAATTGTAAAAAGACTTATAGGGTGATCCATTTGAAAATTTTGAGATATTGCTTGATTTCAGTTCTGTTTCACCCTGTATTAAAGAAGCCACAGATAAAGAAAGTAATTAATAGTGAGCACAGCCAACGATATGAGAATGACAATTGAATTTTAGAGAGTGTTAAACAAAAGATTTGCTAATAATTGGCCATATCTTTTTGAAACACCCATATAATTAATATATTAACATGCTATATTTTTTTTAACGCTCTCGATGAGGTCTTTTCGATTATTGAATAAAATATAATAATAATAATAATAATATAGGGGGGTGGGTGGCTCAGCGGTAGAGCACTGGACTCATAATCCAAGGGTTGTGGGTTCGAATCACACCAAAGGCAGAAATCTTTTTCTGATTTTTAATTAATTAAAAATTTAGAAATTGATTTTCATATACCAGGTGTGATTCCTCACTCGACCATTCACTGTTGGGTTCTAATTAACAGTGCTGTTCCTAAAGTGGCGCTGGGAAACAGTAACAAAGCCTACACAGAACACGAGGCTAATGGCCATAGTAGTCGATGCCGTTGACACAGAAGTAAAAAAAAAAAAAAAAAAAAAAAAAAAATAATAATAATAATAGCTTTATTTCAGAGGGGTGGGTGGCTCAGCGGTAGAGCACTGGACTCATAATCCAAGGGTTGTGGGTTCGAATCACACCAAAGGCAGAAATCTTTTTCTGATTTTTAATTAATTAAAAATTTAGAAATTGATTTTCATATACCAGGTGTGATTCCTCACTCGACCATTCACTGTTGGGTTCTAATTAACAGTGCTGTTCCTAAAGTGGCGCTGGGAAACAGTAACAAAGCCTACACAGAACACGAGGCTAATGGCCATAGTAGTCGATGCCGTTGACACAGAAGTAAAAAAAAAAAAAAAAAAAAAAAAAATAATAATAATAATAATAGCTTTATTTCAGAGGGGTGGGTGGCTCAGCGGTAGAGCACTGGACTCATAATCCAAGGGTTGTGGGTTCGAATCACACCAAAGGCAGAAATCTTTTTCTGATTTTTAATTAATTAAAAATTTAGAAATTGATTTTCATATACCAGGTGTGATTCCTCACTCGACCATTCACTGTTGGGTTCTAATTAACAGTGCTGTTCCTAAAGTGGCGCTGGGAAACAGTAACAAAGCCTACACAGAACACGAGGCTAATGGCCATAGTAGTCGATGCCGTTGACACAGAAGTAAAAAAAAAAAAAAAAAAAAAAAAATAATAATAATAATAGCTTTATTTCAGAGGGGTGGGTGGCTCAGCGGTAGAGCACTGGACTCATAATCCAAGGGTTGTGGGTTCGAATCACACCAAAGGCAGAAATCTTTTTCTGATTTTTAATTAATTAAAAATTTAGAAATTGATTTTCATATACCAGGTGTGATTCCTCACTCGACCATTCACTGTTGGGTTCTAATTAACAGTGCTGTTCCTAACGTGGCGCTGGGAAACAGTAACAAAGCCTACACAGAACACGAGGCTAATGGCCATAGTAGTCGATGCCGTTGACACAGAAATAAAAAAAAAAAAAAAAAAAAAAAAAATAGCTTTATTTCACCATATTAGTAGTCACAAAAAATTTACAAAATTACTATCAATAAACAATCATGTGCAAAATAAAGTCAGTAAAGAAACCCACTTAGATTCTGTAAGAATCTGTCTGTGGTACTACTTTTTAATAATTATATTTTACTCAGGTAAGTACATATTAATTATATATTACATAAATGAAACAGTTTATGTTAGATGCCTAATTAAATAATTGGATAACTAAATTACAAAAGCCAAATATTTATTACTTTTTTTTTTATTTTATTTATTTTATTTTTTTTGTTTTCTTTTTTTCTAGATTATTAACATTATTTATAAAGGAGATGGATCCATTATATTAGCAAAAATGGAACGATTTATGGAAAGAATCCACTTTTTTAGATACTTTTTAAACAAATTTTGATCGTTGATGTTCTTTAGTTGTTGTGGTAAGATATTATAGAGACGTGGTGCAATATACAGTGTGCGCCAATTATTTCCACTCGATCTCTAGCACCGAAACAAAAAGAGATATCAACAAGATTTTTTGTAGGGGTAGACAGTGTCACTCGGACTATAATTTTAAAATATTTTGATGTATACAAGGTGGCTAATTTTTGTGGAATGAAAATTAATTTGGTTTTTTTAAATTGAACACCCTGTATACGATTATGTCTTCTGATTCTACTTAATATTGGATATACGGTAGTTTTTTGTATTTGTAAATCCGACGCGGCGTTGACTAGTTATTCCTATTTTAAGCAGATTTAATGAAAAAACAGCACTTCAGAAATATTCTTCAAAAAAGCTACTATGATGTAAATGAAACATGCAGCTATCACAATAATCACACAACATCTTCATCTGTTGCACAGGGTGTTTGCCGATGGCGTGCCAATAGTCTAGTTTTCAAATGGCAATAACTTAATTTTTTCAAATGGGACACCCTGTATATTTTTCTTCAGTTAGAAGCTCTCCCTAATACGCATTAAAAAAATATAGGGTTTTGCACATCTAACTTTATTATTTACTTTAATAATTGACGTTAAGTGACAAACAACATATTTTACACAATTTTTAATAAGTTACCTATGAAAATGACAGTAGGTATATTTTGTTATGGCATTAATTGTCAACATAAAATTTTGTATTGTATCACGTCTACTATATTTAATCGGTATTGTGTATAAAAAATGGATTTTAATAAGAATTATAGTGTTCAAGAAAATATTGATATGATATGGATACTGGGTGAATGTCAAAAAAATGCGTTTCTTGCCAGTAGGGTCTATCGTCAAATATACCCAGAAAGACGTCATCCACAAAAGGATACTTTTGAGAATTTAAAGAATAGATTTCATAGAACAGGAACCGTCAAGTATGAAAAACATTCACGTGAAACTACAGCTGTTACTATTGACAACGAATATAAGGTAATGATCAGTATAGTTGAAGATCCCAATATAGGCACAAGGCAATTAAGCAATCAGTTAGATATTTCCAATACCACAATTAGACGCATAATAAAAAAGAATAAATATCACCCCTATCATATCCAGCTTCACCAAGAATTGTTACCACGTGATTTCGCGCGTAGAGTGGAATACTGTAGATGGTTAATAAACAAGATAAATACAGAGCGTAACTTTTTAAACAAAGTTTTATTCTCCGACGAAGCCACGTTTCATAAGAACGGTTGTGTAAATAGACACAACTTCCATTATTATTCGGACCACAATGAACATTTATTTAGAACCACATCACAGTATCGATGGTCTTTGAATGTGTGGGCGGGAATAATAGGTGATTATGTAATTGGTCCCTATTTCTTTGATGGGACTGTAAATGGAGCTATATTTTTAGATTTTTTAGAACATGATTTTTCGCAACTTATTGCAAAATGTGCCTCAAAATTATCGCAACGGAATGTGGTTTCAATTAGATGGTGCCACACCACATTACCTATTAGATGTTAGCAATTGGTTAAATAGGGAATTTCAGGATCGTTCGATAGGAAGGGAAGGACCTATAAATTGGCCTACTAGATCGCCTTGCCTTACACCTTGCGATTTTTTGTTTACAAAGAAGAGGTTACCACAAAAGAAAATATCAAAGAAAGAATTACCGCAGCATTTAGACAGGTGACCCCTGCAAGATGTGCAGTGTGTAAGAGATGTGCGTAAATCAATGAAAAAAAGGGCAAGAAAATGTATAAATGAAAATGGAAGACATTTTGAACACCTACTATAAATTTTAACTTACACTATTGTAGTTTTCTTACGATTATTTTTTTCATCTGTCAAAACAGTCAGATTTTGTGGTTTCAGCCAATAACAACTCAGGATTCTAACCAATCATTGTGTTTTATACTGATTATTTTTTTCATCTGTCAAAACAGTCAGATTTTGTGGTTTCAGCCAATAACAACTCAGGATTTAAGGCGCCGTTTCGCGGGGTAGCCAGTCAAAAAATCGCCTTGGTGGCCCTGTATGTAAAACTATAACAGCTCAGGTTTCAATTTAAATTGGTAAAGAAAATTTTCAATATTTGTGTGTAAAGTGTCTTTTGCATAAGTGACTATGTTCTCTGTTTTTAATACAAAATGATTCAAAAAATAATCCTTTCAAATACGACTCGTCCTCTGAAATTTTATAAATTAAATTTTTGATCTTCATACTCAAACGCCTTTATTTTAGGCAAAACCACTCAAACAAACTGATTTAAGATAAAATCACTCGTCCTGCGGACTCGTGATTTTATCAATCAGTTTGTTTTCGTGGTTTTTCCAAATAAAGCCGTTTTCGTGAAAACCAAAAATTTAATCGATAAAATTTGGAGGACTCGTGGTATTACCTTTGATTAAACTTTGTAAAATTTTGTACTTATTAAAAATTGTGTAAAATATGTTGTTTGTCACTTAACGTCAATTATTAAAGTAAATAGTAAAGTAAGATGTACAGGGTGTCCCATTTGAAAAAATTAAGTTATTGCCATTTGAAAACTAGACTATTGGCACGCCATCGGCAAACACCCTGTGCAACAGGTGAAGATGTTGTGTGATTATTGTGATAGGTGCATGTTTCATTTACATCATAGTAGCTTTTTTGAGGCATTTTTTAAAAAATGTGGTTTTTGTTCTAATATTTCTGAAGTGCTGTTTTTTCATTAAATCTGCTTAAAATAGGAATAACTTGTCAACGCCGCGTCGGATTTACAAATACAAAAAACTACAGTAAATATAATATTAAGTAGAATCAAAAGACATAATCGTATACAGGGTGTTCAATTTAAAAAAACCAAATTAATTTTCATTTCACAAAAATTAGCCACCCTGTATATATCAAAATATTTTAAAATTGTGGTCCGAGTGACACTGTCTACCCCTACAAAAAATCTTGTTGATATCTCTTTTAGTTTCGGTGCTAGAGATCGAGTGGAAATAATTGGCGCACCCTGTATGTAAAGAATTTTTGTCCAATGGTCTTATTCGCTCTAGGAAGTGTTACATATGAAGCCGAAAACGCTCTTGTTGGGTAATTATGACTTATTGGAGATAACATATTTAGATTTTTATATACATATATTAAAATAGTTCTCGAAAATAGCTGACGTAGTATTTGTAAATCATTGTACAATCGTTCCGTTGGAAATCTTGGTGGCTTATTATATATAATTTTTAAGATTCTTTTTTGTATTTTAGTTACAGATTCCAAACTTGTTTTATTCAAACCTCCCCAACCAATGATGCCATATTGCAATAGTGACTCAACCAGAGCAGTGTATAATATTTTTAATTTATTTAAAGGTAAAATATTGCGTAGCTGGTAAAACTTATATATAAGACCTCTTATTTTATTTTTTAAATGGTAGACGTGGACATCCTATTTTAAAAACTTGTCTGTATAAATTTCAAGATACTTTGTCGAATCAGAGAACGTGACTTCTTGGGAATCTATTTGGATACCATCATACTGGGGTAAGTAAATTTCATATGAACTGAAAGGTAAAATTTTAGTTTTATTTACATTCACAGTAAGTAAATTTTCGTTAAACCACTTAATAATATTATAGTATGTTCCATTTAAAAAAATGTAAGTTTGTGTTGCCACGACTTTTTGGAACACCCTGTATAATCGAAACTATTTTTAAAATGTGCACACAGTGACTGTACTAGCTCACACAAAATTTGAAAGTTTTATCTCTTACCACAACGACGTAATCCTCCGACGACAGAGGTTTGGCCCACCCTATATATTTAAAAAATTGTAGACATTTAATCCAAACCAGAATTATTAGAACTTGAATTTAATTATCTACAGTAGCGAAACTCAAGCCATAAACAAGATTAAATTCCTTCAATTTTAATGCATAATTTTATAGTCATGTAGTAAACGTTACCCACTAAAATAACTTCCACGATGTAGACCTTAATTTAGTGCAGTTCGTGTAAACTCTCCTGCCTTGTTAAAGTTCCAGTATATCTTTAGAATGGAGCGAACGGTTATTGTTTGAGAAAACACATTTGAAGTTTCCTCAAACAGTTAATTATTTAGATAAACATACCAGCTCACTGCAGGTAGGTAAATATTCGATTTCTCAAACTAAAAGAAGTATTCTGCAATAATCAAATATGTGCACGTAATAGAAGCAACTTTTCAACTTGTTTAACTAAAATACAAGAAAGATTTGATAAAATTAAAACGATGTTTTGTTATCGCCACACGTCCGTTCTTGATTTATTATTATTAATTACGTAAAAACAGGCATAAATTCACGAAGAACGGACATTTTACACCGCCCGCAACTGCACCAATAGATGTTAAAGTTGCAGAAAAAAAGGGCCTAAAAAAGTTACATCCACAAGGTTTTTTTTTTAAATTATAAAGATACACAACTAAGTTCTGTTTTTTTAATTGGCAACCTCCCATTTTTGTTACACGTTTAGATTCGCCATTAAATTGTCGATATAACGCACCCGGGTTTCTTAGACTTATCTGCAATAGTTTTTGACTTATGTCAATTTATGTGTCAAAGTAGCGTCGTGCAGTGATCCACAAAAAAATTCTGAACTTCAGAACTGTTCAAGATAACTTAATCAACTTTTTTCGATTCCTTAGGCTTTAGCGCATCTTTCGAGATGTAGACGAACTCGGAGTCGATGTTCTATCGCCTACTACGATTTTTTGAAAATGACAAATTACAAATAGCAAAAACTCGACTTTTTCAAATGCATCACCCTATATTTTATTAAATCATTGCATGGTATTTTTAAGAGCTTTTTGCTGATATACGGTTTGTGGGGTTTATTTTGTAAAACTTGCGAGATTTATGCAAATAAAGAAATGTTTGACGGTTTATTCGAGAAAAAAAAAAGGAATCGAGTAGGCCGCTGTCATAAAATTTGACAGATTTTTACAATTTTGAAAAGAAAATGTTTCAATAAAATGAAATTGTAATAGAAACAGAAATACATTATAAAGTAAACAATTTTAGTAATACAATTTGCAAGAACATGAAAGAATGATTAATAGGAAACAATGTAGACACTAGACACGAGTGGAGGAACCACGAGTGTCGAATTTTCATTCCAACAGAGTAACAGACTGTACTTTCTCCACGGCCACAGACAGTAGAAATTAAATATAGTAAAATGAAATCTCAATCTCTCAACATTGTGTAGGTAGTATTTTTATATTCAAGCTTGGGTTTTTACGGTAGCAAATTTTGAGTTATATTATCGGCAATTTTTTTATTTCTGGAGGAGTATTTTCAAATTATACATCTGAATCGTTTGATTTTCTTCTCCTTTTTAATAAATTAAAAGTTGAGGTTTCATTTTACTATATTTAATTTCTACTTTCTGTGGCCGTGGAGAAAGTACAGTCTGTTACTCTGTTGGAATGAAAATCCGACACTCGTGGTTCCTCACACTCGCATTCGCTCGCATTCGGAATCCTCCACTCGTGTCGAATTCTCATTCCAACCTTGTTAGAGAATATACTATTCTACAACTGGCCAGTAATTTTTGCTTTGGTCTGTTAGCGTTGAGCTAAATTTTTGTTTTTATAAGACTTTTCAATTTTTGGTCAAAAGTATTGATTTTTGAAAAAAATTTAAAGAGGGTAGACTTTGAGCAAATGTTTTTCTGAATAATTCCCATTTTTTTAAATTTTTTTGTCTGAAACGAGATATTGCCCTTTGAAATTGCATACAATTGCATTTATAACCACCAAGGGTGGCGACAAAACGTAAACCTGTAATTATAGACCTATTGCTTTATTACCTACCTTATCGAAGATAATAGAAAGGCTAATGAAAAATCGCCTACTGCCCTTTCTTTCCAAACAAAACATCTTAACACCTCATCAGTATGGTTTCCTTCCTAAAAAATGCACTAGTGACGCAATGTTTTCCGTTCTTAATGAAATATATACATCACTTAATGATAAATTTTTCACAGCTTCAGTATTTTGTGACTTCGCAAAGGCCTTTAATTGTGTTAATCACGAAATCTTAATTAAGAAACTACAAATTTATAGCGTACGGGGTTCTCCTTTGCAATGGTTTAAAACTTACTTAGAAAATAGAAATCAGCAGGTACGGGCTAATGGTGAGGATTCTTCAAATCTGCCAATTAGCAGTGGAATACCTCAGGGTTCAGTATTAGGTCCGATTTTATTTTTATTATTCATCAACGATATCACAGACTTAAAAATAAGTGGAAGAATTACTTTATTTGCAGATGACACGAGTGTAACCTGGAGTAGTTCTGATATACAGACATTACAATCTAGCATTAACAAAGATCTAGTAACTATCAAGTCATGGTCTGACTCGAATGGGCTTTGTTTCAACACCAGTAAAACCGTAGCAATGTCTTACAGAGGTACTTTACAGCCTATAACTCTAAGCAATAATCCGATTCTATCGGTGAACTCAATTAAGTTTTTAGGTCTTTATATAGACAAATTTCTGAAATGGTCCACTCATAATGAGGCTTTGGCAAAAAAAATTATCTTCTGCATGTTTTGCCATTAAAACTGTTTCTAAAGAGCTAACCCCTAATACTGCATTAATGACCTACTTTTCCTTATTCGAATCTCACCTTCGCTATGGTTTACCGTTCTGGGGTTCTTGTAGCTTATACCACTTCGAATCTATTTTCAAATTACAAAAAGGAGCAATTCGTTATGCATTTGGTTTAAGTAGTAGGACACACTGTGAAAATTACTTTAAAAATTTCAAAATTCTAACCCTTTCTGCTCTATTTATCTTTTAATCCTACTGCTAAGTTCGCAAGCATATTTAAAAGTTATCGGATAGACCAACTCGTAGATATCCTACAAGAAATTTAGATACTGATGTTTACTTAACTATTCCCACCTCTGACCCAATATAAAGTTCTATTACCTACAATGCAAAAAAATTGTTTAATAACCTCCCGATACAGTTAAAATCTATAAATTCATATAAGTTCAGAAGATTGACTAGGGCTTTTCTTCAAGAAAGACCATTTTACACAGTGGCAGAATTCTATAACGTGCCATAGACTTTTGGGTTGCAGCATATAGGAGCAATAATTTAATTAAGTTAATTTGAAAATTTTAATTTGAACAATAATTTATAGTGACGGATATTGCATATTGCATATATAATTGTTATTCATATTTTGTTTGTGTTTTGTTTTGTCTACTAATTTATTTTTATTATTCAGTTTCGCTTTGTCTATAAAATTTTTGTAATTTTTCTATGACAGTAAAGCATATTTTCTCTTCTTATCTCTCTATGCTCTATGCTCTATGCCTCACCATAAAGGTTATTGTCATTAAAAAACTTACAATTTTGTTGTCCTTTATCGCACAAAAAACATTAAAACTAAAAGAGCCCTGAAAATATCTATCATGAAGGAATTTTCCATGAATGAAATCAAGGAGCATTAAATTGAACAAAATAGGATAATAGTTAATTATAACATTTAATTTGCATTTAAAAAGTATTGAAATATTAATTTATCTTAAATAAGAAGCAAATATTGCGCATTATCATCTGACCAGAAATGACTATTATGTCTATTAAAAATACCATTTTTTTAAACACCAAATTATTTGTTTTAAAAATTCAGGATTTCCTTTTCATAAAATTCTACCCTTTTGGGTAAATCGGACGATTTTAAGTATTACACTAATAATAAAATTGCTTCCACTTATATTTTAACAAAATCCTTTGAATTGTTTTAAAATATTCTCTTAAACTAACTTCTGCATCCCGCAATGATGCATTTGAAAAAGCACGAAAATAAGATAAAACTGTTATTTCCAATTCTTCATCAACTTTTGGTTTGGTCTTTTTAACTTTTGGTTTAAACGATTCGGGCAATAAAAGATTGTCTAGATATAATATTCCTGACTATTTTCCTATTCGGTCTACGTTTTTTTGGGTATTTCTCTGCGAATAATTGAAACGTACGACTAATTATGCGATTACATTCACCATTGTAAGAGAGATGACAACCAAGATTTTAGTCTCATAGCAGCAAGGGCGGATTTAGCTTTTTTTATGGGGGGGGGGGGGGGGGGGGTAAAACTTACCAAGTAGTCCAAGAAAGCTAGTAATTTTTTTTGTAATATCGAGCAGAAACTAGTAACTGATCAGATCGACTTAAATTTTTTTGCAAATTGCTAGTAAAGGTGTCCAGAAGTAGAAAAACTTTCGTTAGTTGCGTTTTGAGTGGTGGCAGGTGGGGGTGTGAAAAAAAAATTCGTAATTGATAAATTACCTTTTTTAATGAATTAATGTTCCCTCCCGAGTTATAGTGCGCAGAAAAATACGATATTCACCACAATATTCGTACATTTCTAAAAAAAAAAGTATTTTTTGCCCTAACTTTTTTTGGCTGATAATATTAAATAATGTAGAATAATCCATTTTAAAGCTTAGGATATCGCCGAAATATGTTATGACAAACTTTTTCATTGGAATGACCGTTTTTTCAATATTTGACCCGAAAAAATGACATTGACGGTTATAAACGCAAAGATAAAAAAAATGGTAATTATTCGGAAGAACATTTGCTCAAAGCCTTATCTCTTTAATTTATCAATATTTTTCACGGTATTGACCAAAAATTGAAAATGTCATAAAAAACAAAAATTTAGCTCAACTTTAACAGACCAAAACTTAAAAAATAATTATCCATAGGGCTAAAAATTACTAATTGTAAAAATTGTAAAAACATATGTTACGACTTTCTGCAAAAGGATTTTTTTTGTCAAATACCACAGTCTAGATGGCGATAAAAAACTAGCGTAAAAAAATTGAAAAAAATTTATTTTGTCCATAACTTTTTTTCTGCTTATGTTAAACGGTTCTGGATGATCTTAAAATGTTCCCAATGTTGTTCTCTCATTAAGATGTTACAAACATTTTTTTGTGGAAGTCATATTTTTTCAGATATTTACGCTAGAACAGCGGTTCTCAAACTTTTCAAATTTTGTACCACATAAATATGAAACAAAAATATATGTACCACCATAAAAGCATTTCGCCGTTAAAAATCAATGTGTCGCGAAATTGTTCGAAGTTTTTGGAAAAGTCGTCATTTCAATATTAAAGCTAGAACCGTTAAAGTCAAAAACTTGAAGAAAAATATATGTGTTTCTGAAAACAAAATGTTAAATGTTAAATTGTACCACTAAAACATTGTAATGTACCACCAGTGGTACATGTACCACAGTTTGAGAACCCCTGCGCTAGAACGATCCAGTTTCTTAAAACACCCATTTTTCAATTAGCAGATCTTCTTTCGTATTAATCGTAGAAAAATAAAAAAACATTATTTTAATTGTTAGCTCAAGGCCATAAAATTAGTTCATATAAATTTTTACGTAATAATATCAGATTTTCTGTTATATTTAAAAAACTAGAAATGTACGATTTTTATGGTGAAAATCGTAATTTTTACGCCCTATAACTCGGGATGGGTTTATTCTCATGAAAAATTGTATTTAACATTAATTCATTAACAAAGGATAATTTATCGATTGCGCAAGTTTATTTTCTTTTTTCCCTCACTTTTTGATGAAAAAAACGCCACTATCGAAAGTTTTCTACTTCTGAACTAAACACCTTTCCTAACAATTTGCAATAAATTTCAAGTCGATCTGTTTAAAAAAAAACTTTATTAATACTAAATTATAATCACAAGGAGACTAGGAAAGTACTTAGAAATGGTTAAAACAAAAAAAAACACTTTTAAACTGCTACTATTAAAAGTCTAGTAAAATAAGGAAGCTGCATACATTTTTTTTATCACGTTATAAGAAGCACCACTTTCTTTATGATGTAAAACAGTTTTATGTGTATTATGTTTTATAAATTTTTTTATAAATTACAATCATGGGGGGGGGTTAATTACCCCTTGTACCCTGTAATCACTTTTATAGATAAAGTCGGGTCAGTTGATGCGGAAAATCAATGTTCAGACAAAAAACCTGTCGCCTTACCTTTTTGTAGCACTTCGAAAATGTCAACAAATCTGACGTCACTGACCCCATAGCAATATGTCTGAAATTGTTCGTAAATTAAAGTATTTCTAGCGTCAAAATAAAATCTTGAAAAAAATACATTTTCTACGTGAAAAAGTCTCAGATTTTTGAATCCGACTTTTATTTTTTAATAACTTTGCTAAAACTGCCTCAAATACACGTTTTTTTACGAAAAACAATGATTTCACAGCAGAAATGGCCCCCCGCGAAGATGCTACACTTCTGGAAGTTACTACTTACCAGGGTCATCTAATCTATCGATTTTTAATAAGAAGAGTTATTGGTAATAACAAGACGCGTAAAATAAGCTACATGAAGCTTGGGTTTTCCCCATCAACCTGTGTTACCTTTATAAATATGCAGTTGTAGTACTAAAATATTTTTACTAAAATTTCATTTTTTTTATTCATTTTTTTAGTATGGCTACAAGATATTGAAAATTGTACTAGAATGAACTATATACGTTACAACACCGCAACCGTTTATTAGATTTATTATTATGTATTGGATGTATTTTGATAAATAGTAGACTAATTGGGAAACCTAAATACCAAAGCGAATTCATCCACGTATGTTATTAATACCTATTTGTTTGCTTGTCAGGGTAGAAACTCACAATTTAACCTTGTGTCAGTCTATATTTGGAGAAGCAGTTGACGTATCTTATTAATGCTTTGTTAGTAGTGTTGCTTTGTATAAAGAAGTCGTGACGAGCGAGGCAGAGCTGGAAATTAACATAATTTCAACGTATACTTTGTACTAATAAAGTAGATTTTCAACGAACAATTTAGAAACCACATATATGAATATATGAAAATTCGTAGACAAGAATTATCCACATATTCGACATTGTCTAAGAGTCAACGAGGTTACTGCACCATTCTCGTTTTTGATTGTATTTGTTCCTCAGAGTAATTAAACAATAAACGAAGGTGCCAACCCAGGCATCAGGTCTGTCCCGGCACCATTTTTTTTTAATTTGCAGGTATTCATGGGTGCATTCAACCCCGAAAATCTCAGGTGTCTGAAATTTGTGGAAGTGCGAGAAAATGCCCCCATTGGTCTCAAAAATGTGTTTTTTTTTCGCCTATTTTCGCCGATATTTCCGAAAATGTGACACTTAGAGAATTTTTTTTTTGACGAAAATGAAGGCCAGTTCATTACCTACAAAAATGATCCTCATCATTTTTGTCAAAAATTTGATACTTTTCGACATAACCGGCTCCAAAACGCACCACCAGTTTTAGCTCCTGCCCTGCATTTAGAGAGCACGCTCAAGCGGATTACAAATTTTTCAATAAATCACGTAAAGTTTAATATTTTTGCATGATTCAAAGTTCAGATGAAAGAAGGAACCTGTAGCTATAATATCATGTTACTTTTTCCTTTTATCTAATTCTCTGAATTATTGAAAAACCGGGCCAATGTTTGTTTTTGCTCGATATTTTGACGCTCCTATTGGTGGGTTCAAAGAGATCTTCAGAATTTCTTTAGAGATAGAAATTCGAGCTAGCTTCTTACTGAAGAGGAACAATAATGTGATTTATTTCACAACCTTAGGTAGTTTTGGTACGTCCATGGTCCTTTTTTGGTATTTTTATGGTTACAAAAAATTCCACAGTCGTTAGAGTTTTCTATAGTTTTGCAAGCTTTGATTTTATTATAAAAGTGAAGAGATGGCGTTGCACTCACCTCCTCTTTCTCGACTTAACCGTTTGTACTAAGAGTTGGTGGGTTCAAAGAGATCTTCAGAATTTCTTTAGAGATAGAAATTCGAACTAGCCTGCTTCTTACTGAAGAGGAACAAAAAATTCCACCGTCGTTACATATTTTTTTTATCAAGACTAATTTCACCGAATCCTTTTGGATAATGGGGCTTTGCAAGGTGTTAAATATATTTAGAAAGATTCAATAAATTATTTTTGTGTATTTTCATAAACAACATGTTTCTTTAGTGCGTTTTTTTTTGGATTTCCGGAGTTTTCGAAAAACTGGATTACCAAGACAGCAAGAAGTAGAAATAGGAAAAGGAGATGATGATGAACAAGCAAGTGACAAGGAACAAGATAAAGAAGAACAAGATATTGAAGAACAACCTAAAAAAACAGGCAAAATTAAATCACTTAATAAAGATGATTACAAACATGGGAAAGCAAATGAATAAAAATTCAGAAGATATGGGAAACCAAATGAATAAAAACAAAAAAGAAATCACAGAAGATTTGGTAAGAGAGATGGAAGATAAATTGGGAAATATGATGAAAGAAGAAATAATGAAAGGAATACAAAATAGAATAGAAGAAATAACACAAGACTTAAAAATGTATACAGAAAAAAAATTCCCTTGTCGATGGCATTTCTCTTTTCTTTTTTTTTCATATTTTTTGATTTTCCGGAAAATTGAGAAAATTCTAACCCCTATGAAAAATCGACATTTTTTTTGAGGATTATTTTCGTTTCGTGCTAAAAATTTTTAAGGGTAGGAATTGTACTAAATAAAAGATCACATTCTTACCTTTTCATCAATATATTAAGAAATTTTAGGAGTGTAGTTATGATAAAAAATTTGTAGTTTATGTAATGCCATCTACAATAGGAATTTATTTATTTAATATTTAATATTTCACAAAGGGAAAGTATTGTGAACGCGCTAAAAAAAATTGAGATAACGACGGATATATCCATTTTGAAGTCCCCTAAGACGATTAAAACGATTTCCAGATAGAAGTCTGTCCGTCTGTCTGTGTGTCTGTGTGTCTGTGTGTCTGTGTGTCTGTGTGTCTGTGTGTCTGTGTGTCTGTGTGTCTGTGTGTCTGTGTGTCTGTGTGTCTGTGTGTCTGTGTGTCTGTCTCTCTGTGTGTCTGTGGGTCTGTGTGTCTGTGTGTCTGTGTGTCTGTGTGTCTGTGTGTCTGTGTGTCTGTGTGTCTGTGTGTCTGTGTGTCTGTGTGTCTGTGTGTCTGTGTGTCTGTGTGTCTGTGTGTCTGTGTGTCTGTGTGTCTGTGTGTCTGTGTGTCTGTGTGTCTGTGTGTCTGTGTGTCTGTGTGTCTGTGTGTCTGTGTGTCTGTGTGTCTGTGTTTCTGTGTGTCTGTGTGTCTGTATGTCTGTATTCTTCCACGATAGCGTCCACACGCTTAATCCGATTGAGCTGAAATTTGGCATATGGGTTTCGGGTGATGGGGGATTGAACTCATTAGTTTTTGGTTGAAATCGCCCCACCAGGGGGCGCAGGAGCGTTATGCACATCGCAAAAAAATATAAGACTTAAAGTTTTTATTTGATATTTAGGTGCCTCACAGGCTTATCAATACATCCTGAAATTTTCATTCCTTAATTTTGAACCTAACGTTTTTATTTGGTACATCCTGAAATTGTAATTTCTTAATTTTACTAACTAAGAAATGGAAAAAAAAATTAAAATTTAAAATCCAAATGACATTTGACATGTCAAAGAAAAAGTAAACAAAATTCCGACCCTAAAAAATTTTTTTGACATGTGAAATATTTCAAATGTTATTTTTACTTTAAAAAAAAATTCGAAACACATTTTTATTTGGGATACCAAATAGCATTAGTTGGACTTTTAACACCAAATGAATTTTTTTAATTTTTATTTTATAACTGCCGGGAAAGTATTGTGACGACACAACAGATTTTTTTTGATAGTTGTTGATTTTAGAATAGACAGATGTCAATGTGTTAATTTTTGAAAATAAAAACTAAAATTAAAACTTGAGAATTCTTTAAACATTTTCAAAATATATCAAGAGAAGAAACTCTGCCTTCAAACTTTCTCAAATTGGATTTTTTACAATAAATTTATTAATCAAAGGTAATACCACGAGTCCTCCAAATTTTATCGATTAAATTTTGGTTTTCAAGAAAACGGCTTTATTTGGAAAAACCACGAAAACAAACAAATCAGTTTCTTTGAGTGGTTTTGTCTAAAATAAAGGCGTTTGAGTATGAAGATCAAAAATTTAATCTATAAAATTTCAGAGGACGAGTCGTATTTGAAAGGATTATTTTTTGAATCATTTTGTATTAAAAACAGAGAAAGACACTTTACACTCAAAAGTTCGATATTTTCTTTTACATTTAAACGCCAAATATTACAAACGTAATATAAGTTGCCTATCTAGTAGTAGGCATTTAAGATTATTTATTAAGTGTAACGTTTAAACGTTTTGACATTATGTTAGTTTTAAACGAATTTATGGTTGGAGCTGTGTTGTATTGACAATAAACGAATAAAAACAGGTTAGTTTACAAATATATTTTGAAATTTGGGTATTAACATAGATTTGCAATACATTTTAGTATAATAATAATTGATAAATGTTTACATTTGACATCTCCAAAAAGGTAAACATAGTTTAATCAAAAAACAAAAACGACGAAGCGGTTTTATCAGTATAAAACACAATGATTGGTTAGGATCCTGAGCTCTTATTGGCTGAAACCACAAAATCTGACTGTTTTGACAGATGAAAAAAATAATCAAGTGCAAAAAGTGAACAAAAGTTGATTATTATTGCCTTATCTTTAGTCTTCAGACAAAACGGGAGGATATCCAAGTTTTGGGAGGATATTCAAATTTTCCGTTTTCACCACAATAATTTCGTATTTTGAGATTCTCAAAATTGCGAACTTTTGAAACGCCGTTTTTGCAAAAAATATTAGTGTAGCGAGACAACTTTTGTAGGTAATGAACTGCTCCTCATTTTTTGTCTAAACAAAAATGCTCTAAGGGTCATATTTCGGCAGATATCGTCGAAAAACGGATTTTCGGGAACTCTAGAGCCATTTTCCCACCCTTCCACAAATTCCACGTAGCTGAGATTTTCGGAGATAAATGTACCTATAAATACCTGCAAATTAAAAAAAATTGCCGGATAGACTTGATGCCCAGGTTTGGGGTTTATCTAGGCTTAATTCACTGAACTATGTAGCTTATTTTTCCTTTCAATTATCAGAATATCAGATGTCTCGATTCCATCGACAATTTTACCAAAGGTTTGAGCGGAATATTTTTGGTATTGTTTATACGGATTCGGAAAAAGTATATTTATGGATTTACGGCGATATAAATAATTGCATAAATAATTGTGTTTGTAGTAGATAAACTCAACGGTAAAATATTTGCGTGAGATGTTATCAACTTCATCGATACACAAACTGAATGAAATATTTTACATAATTATGCACATATCTAATTAGTTTCCAAATTGAATTAATTATCAATCACTACCGCATTGAATGTATAATTATCGATTTGTTAATGTATTTGCAGGCTTCAATAATTGCCATCAAATATTAACAATATGAATGCCGTCAATTATATTTAACGACTAACTGCTCAATTTTAAATGTGAGTTATCTCATTTTAAACAAGGGTGAACTTATATTATAAGTTTAAAAATTAAATTAGTTTATTTCAAGTGGTGCGAAGAATTCAACTTAAAATTAAAATTTAAATTCAATACCATGCAATATACCGGGTGTCCCAAGTTATCGTATACAGGCATTATTTCGCGCTTATTTGATAAGATAATTAAAAAATAAAAAAACTGCTTTGAATCGCATTAAAGTAGCTTCCTGATGACTAAAAATTTATTACATTTGACAGCCCTGTGGTAGGTACCCCTCACTTTTTATTTCCAGATCGCACCCCCTGTATATTGTCATTGAAAATTGTGTGTCATTATATTTGGAATACAACGATAGTACATATAGCCCAGTTCTCAGAAACTTTGACCTCGCACAAAATGTGATATCTATGAAACTTGGCACTTAAGTACTTGAAAGGGTGTAGAAAACGATAAAAAAATCTTTGCTGCTCTAAAGTGTATGCTAAGTTCACAATTTCGAAAATAAAATCGAAAATTTTGGGGAAAATATAAATTTCGAAAAACGAATAGCACCACGTGAAAGAGCGGAAAATTTTACTAAAGATTATTTAAAAAAAATATTAAAAATAAGAAAGTCAATTCGAAAACTAGGAAAAAACTAAAATATCTTTGCCTACAATGATTTCAAAGCAAAAAAGAAAGCATTTTAAAGAGGAGACTCTAAGATTTCCCAGGAAGCCATTAGTTTTTAATTTTTTTTGTGTTTTCTCATAGAAAATTTGACGGGAAGTTATTATTTCTAAAATTCTCACTGATTTGTATAAAACTGAAGAGATATATTAATAGAGGTAGAACAAAAAAATCCTTGTACACTAATCATCATTATAATTTTACTTTTGATTTAAATAAAACTTATGTTTTAAAATGATCATTTTTTTACAAGATTCATTCGACGCAATTTTTATTTTATTTAGTTTCATCGATATCACATTTTGTGCGAGGTCAAACTCTCTTGACAATTGGGCTAGCAATGAATTTAATAAAACTAATGAACTAATAAGTGTTTATGGAACGCCGTTTTACTTTTTATTCATAAATGTTTTTTTTTTCAATTTTAAACATAAATCCATTTTGTTCAACTCAGTTTTATGTTTATCCATTTATTTCAGCACTATAAAACTGTTTCTTCAAAAAACTTTGACTATTAAAAGGTTTGATGAATAAAATTGTACCTTGATAAAATTGCGTAAGTCACATATATTTGATAGATATATTTAAACACTTTAATTTTTAGGATGCAATTAAAATTATGAACAGTCATTTTAATTCATATAACATTTTAATTCAACCAACATAAAAATAACAAACATTTTGAATAAGTTATTTAAATGTTTGTTGATATGTTTTTGGAAACATATTGTTACATAAACCAAAACATTGAGGAATAAAAATTACCAACAATTGTTTTAATTCTTTATTTAAAATGTTTGTTATTTTTATGTTGGTTGAATTAAAATGTTACATGAATTAAAATGACTGTTGATAATTTTAATTGCATCCTAAAAATTAAAGGGTTTAAATATATCTATCAAATATATTTGACTTACGCAATTTTTATCAAGATACAATTTTATTCATCAAATATTTTAAATAGTTAAAATTTTGAAGAAATATTATAGAAACAGGTAAATTAGTTACATACAACTGCTAGTTATTTAAAAAGTAAATAAAGAAAACAATTCAAAAAGTACCTAAATATTTTAAAACTACATTATTTACATTTCTATTTTTAAACATTTTATAATTTATCCTATTGACCTATTTAAAATATAACTTGAAATAATTTAGAATGTTTAAATTGTTTACTGAATAAAAATGCAACTTCCTAAAATTAATCTGACTAAATGTTTTCATTAGTTACCTTTTACATCTAATATTTAAATGTATGTTCTGAACATCAACAGTGATTTTATTTCATGTAACATTTTAATTCAACCAACAAAAGAAAAACAAACATTTTTAATAAAGTATTTAGATGATTGTTTAAAATTTTAATATCTGCATTAAAAATATTCTCATTTATTTGTCATTTGAATTAAAATGTTTGTTGAATAAAAATGACACTCGTTTTAAAATGACTGTTGATAATTTTTATTCGGGATTGTAATGTTGGTTGCTGAAGTCATCGAGCACTACGAAATAAGTAATTTGGCAACGTTGGATTTGAAACAAGTAACCCGTAGATGTCGTACTTGTTGTGAGGTAAATAGGACAAAGAACGGCACAAAATATGAGATTACGAGAAACTTAAAAAATAGTGGTAGTAAAACACGTAATAAAAATAAAACCAAAACAAATTTGACTGACGCCTGACACTTTCCACAAACATTTGACGTTAAACAGAGTTCATCATCTACGTTGCCAAATTCATTTGGTAGTTCTAGTAGCACCCGCTGATTACAACGCCCAATTAAAATTATCAACAAACATTTTTATTCAACAATCATTTTAATTCATATCAAATACTATTAAACGAGCAAGGTGTGTATTTATGTGTGTGTGTGTGTGTGTGTGTGTGTTTGTGTGTCCAGAGGATCTCGAAATCCACTCGTCAGAATTCAATAAAACTTTCAGGGTAGACTAATTCCTATCTAAATCGGCAAAAAATGTAGGTCTCATGTCTGTGAAAATTCAATCTTCCGAAATATTTACAAGAAAAGTTAAGCTTTTAGTTTTATTTTCTAGCAACGGCAGATATAATAACTTGTTTCTATAGTAATATATACTATAAAGGATAGATGAGTACAGTAAAAGTGGGGATATAACGTCACATTCCATAGGCGTACTTTGCAAAATAAGTTTCTATAATATAAATAAGGTCACAGAATATAAAATATAGATTAAATTTTGAAGTTATATTATTTATAAAAAATAAAAATAAACTTTATGCATCTGACACTTTAACATTGAACGAATTAAATTTAACCAATAAATAACAAGGAGGATTATATGTTGGGATTAAACTTTTTTTAATCTCTTGGTATTAAAAGTAACGCTTCAGTACTTCCCTAAACTCAAAGATTAAAAAAAAAGTTAGTTCAAGAACTATCTTTAAAAGTCACTGTCTTCACTAAAACTACTGGTGTCACTATAATTGTCTTTTCTGAGGTTTATTATTATCGGTTCTATTAAATTATCCATTGATATATCCACTTTCCTAAATGAATTTTAGACATTTTTAACATGACCAATGCATTTTCCCCAATGTTCTCTATTTACATCTGAAACTGCCTTCAAAAACAAATTTCGCACATCAGGAAATTTAAATGTTTTATTGTTTTGAGAAACATAACGTTTTAATAATTGTGACCAGATCAGTTCAATGGAATTTAACTCTACGTGGTTCGGAGGCAATCTGAGAATTTTAATTCCTTTTTCTCTGGCCATCTCATCTATAATATATTTTTTGAATTTGTTTTTATGTTGCCTTGCTATTACTAATAATCCTGCCTTTAAGGATTTAGGAGGACTGATAATATTTTTAGAATGAAGCCATTTTGAAATATATATTAATACAAAATTCTAAATCAATTAAAATACATACGATACGGCTATGAATAAATAAAGTCTGACTTATCTGTCAAAAGAACAGGTTTATTAGAGTAAAAACCATGGAAACGAGATTAAATCTAGACAAAAACTATATTAGGCCGATCAGATGTATTAAAATTTAAATTTTAACTACAAATAAGCATTGAAGGATGAGGTAAAAATCAAATTTCTACCTCTTGAATCTGTACTACGTTCTGCAAATTAAATAATGCACTCCTTTCTTCTGTATAGTATAGTAGTAAAAAGGTTTGACTTTATTTAATTTCTGGCGTTTTAATCTGAAAGAATTCAATTTTAAATTTGCCGCTTTATATAAAAAAGGAAAGGTTCATTTGACGGACATAAATAATTTGCTTGTCAAATGACAGCCATCTCATAAATTCAAAGTTGAAAATACAACGTTGCCAATTCAATTTCAGAAATCATGGGTTTAGGTAAATATTTATAGGAACGTTGAGTAACACTGTTAAAATGGACACTTGTCAAAATGTGACACCTGTAAAAACGTGACAACTGTTAAAATGTGATACGTGTCAGAATGTAACAACTATCAAAATGAACAAATCTCAAAATGAACAAATGTCAAAATATGACACCTGTCAGAATGTAACAAATGTCAAAATGTCACACGTATCGTACTTTTCTTTATTTATTACAAAGATCTAACCTAACCTAAAGCTAATCTTTTTTTTTTTGGCGGGTGGAAATGCTTTATGCACATCGGGTAAAGGTTCTTCCCTTCCCCGATAGTGTGAGACTACCCCTTACGGCTACTATTATATTATGCGGACAGTTTTAATATTTAAGTTTTCATTATCACAGAGAGAGAGAAAAAGAATAAATGCTTGGACACGTGTACTATTAACATAGATTTCAATTTTTTATTTTACAAGAAACTTTAAAGAGACATTTAAAATTCTCTATTTTCATAGTACATTTTAAGGTTGATTGTGACTTTGTATTTTCCAAGAACAAATTGTAATGTAATGTACGAATGAACTATTTTTGTAACTGAAAATTTTTGAAAAAATATGATATCAATATCTGCCACACGTCGAGAGTCTGGTCACAGGTTTTTGTGGAGGTTTTTACCCAAGTATGAATATCAGACCTATAATTTTCCTTCACTGCAGATCAATAAATAATAAAATCAATTGAACATAGAGTTTTTCTTATATAGTGATAAATAGAGTGAGCTGAGCGATCTTCTGTTGACGGGACGTGTGCCCTACACGCTGCTGTTGCCCGTCCCGGAAACAGGGCCTGTCCACCGTGACAATTCGCGAAGATCAAGCGTCAGTAGATGTTGCTCTAAAAGGGTGAAATCCCCAAAAACTAGGCAACTTTTAATGCATTTAACTAACCTCTGTGACAAGCAGTTGATAAACGTCAACAACAGCTGCAGCCAATTGAAAATTAACACTGACAGCTTTTTTAATTTTCCCGCCTACTTTCAAGCCAATCGCCAATCAACTTTTTATTTATCTCCCTTTCAGTAGTTCAAGTAGATGTCGCCCACTCCGTGATTTTCGCGAATTAATTAATAATTTGTCATGTTATAAATATACTTAAATTATTAAAATGTAGATTTGAATATTAAGAGCGAAGCTCGGTGACCAGATATTAACATTTTAATTCAACAAACAAATAAATACCTATAATTTTAATGTAGGTACTAAAATTGTAGGAAATCATTTAAAACATTATTTAGAACTTATTTAAAATGTTTGTTATTTTTTTGTTGATTGAATTAAAATGTTACATGAATTAAAATGACTGTTGATAATTTTAATTACATCATAAAAATTAAAAGCTATAAAATATATTCGACTTACGTAATTTTATCAAGATGCAATTTTATTCATCAAACATTTTAAATAGTCAAAGTTTTTTGAAGAAACAGTTTAATAGTGCCGAAATAAATGGATAAACATAAAACTGAGGTGAATAAAATGGTTTTATGTTTAAAATGGAAAACAAAAACATTTATGAATAAAAAGTAAAACGGCGTTCCATAAGTGTTAGTATAATGAATTAATTATGATACTACTTTTAATAAAAAAATATATCATTGACAGAATCAGAATCAACTTGTAAAACCGGTTTTAAGTTTTAATAATCTCGATTATATATTTCAAGTTGCAAGGTGCACAAAACTGGTACTAATAATGTTATTGACCCTACACACCATGTGCGTATCTCTTAAGAATTTAAAAATTATTATATTCCAAAATATATCGATTGTTTATTTGCGCGTTTTGGCGGAAATTTAATATCATTACTAGCAATGTTATATCGACAAAAAATTACATTACTATGGAAATTTCATAGTTCTCAACGATTACACTACCGAAACACTGGTTTTCAGTGTTAAAATCATTTTTTTCTAATTTTGACGTATAAAGTGACATTTTATAAAACTCGTTGACGTTATGAAACGTCTTACTTTTCGTAACCAGTTACGAAAAGTGAAATATTTCCTAACTGGTGATGAAAAGTTAATTTCGCCATTAATTGCGAAAAGTACAGAATAATTGTAAGACTAAATTACTCTTTATTGTCGTTAAATATGGTGTACTAACATAATATCAAGAAAGTTTTATAACTTTATTCAATTTCAACACGTGAATAAAAAACTACTTAATAAATATTAATAACACAATTAGAATAGTTACTAATGTTGACCCCAGCTGACAACATAGTTCCCTGATTAGCATTAATTTGTGATGTATTGTCTATGTAATTTTCTCCGAGTATGTTCGTGGCAATCTTCTGTTTATTAATGATTGAATTCTCCACATAACCCTCGGCAACCGTATTGGATTTCCATCCCCCATGCTGTTTTATTCTAAGCAAATCAGCACCTGAATCCGCAAGAAGAGTAATCGACGTCCGCCGAAAAGAGTGACCCGTATACAAACAAGGGTTTGGCAATTTGAGATTGAGCCGCTCGTTACGAAAAATTGTACTTTTCCCAACTGGACCTTACCCTTACGTCGTGACTTTTCCATTTTCACAAAGAAAGAAATTGAGCCTGAAATTCGCTACTAGTTTATTCTTACAGCCTTTAATGAGCCGTTAATAACTGTGCAAAGAAAATTGCAGTTTTTATTGTTTCAACCACATTTTCGCTCGACAATTTCAAAAGATATGGTCAACATGGGACAAAGAAATATATTTTCCTACGACCACATAGGAAAGTAACAGATATCGCACTTTCTACTCCGACGAAAGTTGGTACTTTTCACACTGGTTTGTTTTATTATCAGATTTTTAATCAGAGTAGTTTTGCCATAACATCTAATGTGTCATCGAAAAAAATCAACCTGTATAAATTTTGTCATTTTTGTAAAAAAAATAACAAAGTCCGGAATCGAACCAAGGTTTTCTCGAGCATTATAGCGCATCTACAAATAGTGACAGACACTATAACCACTGAGCTAATACGGCATGATAGTAAATAATTATTTGAGGTATCTATATCTTGTAGGAATTTTTAACAATAAAAAATTATTAAAAATTGTGGTCTATTAAGTAATTTTGCACTAGAAACTGATTAATTAATAAAACTAAAGAAGTTCCTTGAAATGGTTCGCATCAGCCTCTTTTCGATTTAATTTCTTGGACACATGTCAAATAAAACATCGATATTTCTTCTATTTTCAGTAGTAATACTACAGGGTGATTCATTAGTGCGATAAAGTCCAATATCTTCTAAATCATTAAAGGTATAAAAACAAAATTTTGAAAGATTGTAGCCAGCCTTAAGGCTCATATTTTGAAATTAGTTGCAATTGTACAGGGTGTTCCAGAACACCGCGCCAGATCAAAGGTACATTTTTTTAAATGGGACACCCTGTATATTACTTTAAATTTGAATTCTGCTTGACTTGGCAATTGCAACAATATGAAGTTGTAATAAGTTAAACAGGGTATTTAAAAAGTTCTGACCACTTTTTCATGAGAATCGTAATGAGTTTAACGCTCTGTATCCTTTAAACAACACAAATGCAAATTAATCTTTTACATTCATACGGCTGTGATGGTCGCCTAGTCTAATAATTCACTAGACCTCCTTCCATATTTTGAAAACCGTTACAGGGCGAGTCCAAACTCGAATACATCATTTTCACACCATTTTTAAATGGATCACCCTGTATTTTATGTCGGCAACTGAAAGCTATTTTACTATACTTTAAGTTTTATTAAGTATTCCCTATACCCAAATATAATAGTTTTTGAGATATTTCAAATTTATTAATAAAAATTGTACTTCCATTAAAAACGACTTTAAAAACCACCTAAGTATACAGAATTTATTTACATCAATTAAATTATAAATACCCTTAAATTAATAAACAATCATATCTAAAATTATAAAAGATGCTCAAAGAGGCCACCCTCTACATCGATGCAGTGTTGAAGACGGTCGTCAAAAGATCGACTTACGTTTAAAAGCATTTGCACATTAACACTTTGAAAAGCTTGCCTTATTCTCTCTTTCATATCATCTCGTGTAGTGACAGTTACTTTGTACATCTGGTCTTTAACATAACCCCAGAAGAAAAAATCTACTTTATTTAACTCTGGTGATCTTGGTGGCCAGAGAACTGGCCCTGCTCGTCCAATCCATTTTTCGTCATGTAGATACCACATTTGTTGAGCAAATTCATTACCTCTTAGGTCCTGGTGTAACTGAATGTGATAAGGATGCATATGATTTCTTGACAGAATTCTTTGCACTGAGGTGTAACTTATTTCTTGTTCCCTTGAGATTGTATGGATGCTTGTATGACAATTTTCAGTAACTGCTAGTGTTTGTTCTTTCTGTCTTCTCATAGTCCACCGATCCAGTACGATTGAACCTTTCTAATCACTTTTCGAAAGCAATTTTATTTGGTTGTCTGCGTTCTCGATAACGTTCATGATACTACTGTCCCCTAAAATCCACAACGTATCTATCAAGATTTCAAGAGGGAAATTCATTTTATTTCAAACAATACTGAATACACATGTCATAAAACTAACAAACAAAACAGCAACCTTTTTCTATGCAACATACTTTTTAACAAGTTAATTGATGTATACTTAGGTGGTTTTTAAAGTCGTTTTTAATGGAAGTACGATTTTTAATAATAAATTTGAAATATCTCAAAAACTATTCCATCTGGGTATAGGGAATACTTAATAAAACTTAAAGTATAGCAAAATAGCTTTCGGTTGCCGACATAAAATACAGGGTGATCCATTTAAAAATGGTGTGAAAATGATGTATTCGAGTTTGGACTCGCCCTGTATACGGTTTTCAAAATATGGAAGGAGGTCTAGTGAATTATTAAACTAGACGACTATCACAGCCGTATGAATGTAAAAGATTAATTTGCATTTGTGTTGTTTAAAGGATACAGAGCGTTGAACTCATTACGATTCTCATGAAAAAGTGGTTAGAACTTTTTAAATACCCTGTTTAACTCATTACAACTTCATATTGTTGCAATTGCCAAGTCAAGTAGAATTCAAATTTAAAGTAATATACAGGGTGTCCCATTTAAAAAAATGTACCTTTGATCTGGCGCGGTGTTCTGGAACACCCTGTACAATTGCAACTAATTTTAAAATATGAGCCTTAAGGCTGGCTACAATCTCTCAAAATTTTGTTTTTATACCTTTAATGATTTAGAAGATATTGGACATTATCGCACTAATGAATCACCCTGTATAAGTACTTCAAAATAATCACGTTATACATCGATAACTTATTGAATAATTACAAATAGTGTCAGTTTGACAGTTTAAATAATCCGACCGCGACCGTTATTGTTTTGTTTTCAAATAAATGTTAATTATCAATATTTGTATTTATTCTACTACAAAAGTGAATGTAAATAAAACAGCATTATTTGCTGTCAAACTAATAAAAGTATGACATGTCATTTTCCCCAAATTTTTGTATTTTAAATCTATGTTGAGCAATACCAAATGACTGGAACGAAAATTCAAGTAGGTGTATATGCGGGAACGACTTGCCTGAATGGACATTTTTGGAAAATAAAAGGTAAAGAAAAAACCTGATTAATTAACACATGAGTCCTCGAAATTAAATGCTCTGGAAAAAAGAAAATACTTAATTGGAAAGTATATCGGTCAAGGTTCATACAGATGTCTGGTCTTTGGGTATAATTCTATTTATAATGTTGATGACGACGTTTTATGATGCCTTTCATGCGAAACAAGTGCAGTAGCACTTATCGCTTATCATTCATTGTATTTATATAGATTGAATAAACTATTTTTAATATAAACTAAACTAAATACACATTTCACAATATTTGGTAAAATTATCACGTGGTCGTAGGAAAAATAGTGTACATTACTTGTGCGAAAGTGATTTTTCACACTCGTGGGATTGTCTGACTCGGCTTACGCCTCGTGCGACAATATTTCCCAGTCGTCTGAAAAGTGTCACTTTCTGCACTCGATATGTAATATACTATTTCGCACTCTCTCTACTCCGCCGGAAAGTGGTACTTTCCGCATACGTGTAAGTTACTTTACTATCTGTTCTACAAGTTCATAGTTATTGTTTTGTTGTCAAATAAATGTTAATTATCAATATTTATATTTATTCTACTACAATCACTTTTGTGAATAAATAAAACAGCATTATTTTATTTATAAAGTAAATACAAACAGACATTTCCCAATATTCCGCACTCGTATTAAATGTGTCACTTTCCGCACTCATTATGTAATACAAGGAGTCCCGTTGGACAATAACAAAATATATAATAAAAAATTTACTATAAAAACAGAACACTTGATAATCTTGGGTTGCAGCAAACTGTCCAATACCAAAATATTGCAAACCTTCCAATCGAAGACGCTGCGTATGATAGCAAATGCTCCATGGTACGTTACCAATGTAACAATCCACAATAACCTTGGGATACCATTTATAAATGAGGTTATATAAAAAGATTTTGAGATTAAAGATGTCAAAATCTGATTCAATCATATTTTTGTGACGTTTCTGGGAACGAATTTTGAAAGGATAGCGCATTTGTATATTATAAGACCATTTATACTTCCTCATAAATGAAGTTTTCTTATTAATATTATCATAAGAAAAAACCAGATAACCGAGTTTTGTGTTATTTAAAACTATAAAATAACTTGACATATTTTGACGTTTAGTTGAAAACGTGACATTTATTATAAAACGGATATTCAAAATGATGCATTTGATTGTGAATTAATGGAAGATGAGATCAAAAAGCAGGTAGCTCAAACACAGAAATTGTCTCAGAAACTCATTATAATGTGAGCAGTTCAAAAAATCTCACGTCAACGAATAATTTTGAAATACCGTGCTTACAGATAAGTAATGCTAATAATTGTACGTTTAATATAACTATTCAAAAATAATGTTTATATTTGTAAACCAAAAATTAACGATTGTTAAAAAAAAATGTTAAAATTAGTTAATAAAGAGTTCTTGTTATAAAAATGTAAACTGAATAATATGATGTTTATAATACAACACTGCACGTTTTAAAAAAAATATTGTACGTAATACGTCCCAAAAGTGCTTTTACTGGACTCGCAGGCTTGCAGGACTCGCCTGCGGCTCGCCCTGCAATTTGCCCACTCTTCTAGTAAAATACCACTTTCGGGACTTGTTACGTAAAATTTATTACATTTGCATGGAATTTTGTAAGTACAATTTTGTGTGTTTTGAATTTCATTAAAAGGTTTTGTATTTACTATTAAAGATTTTATTATGTATTATTAGTTTAAAAAACTGTTTTTAAATTGAATTTATTGCCAATTCTAATTTTTTCGGATAATTTTGGAATATAAGGGATTTTTACTATATTTGAATGAATTATTGGGGGATTTAATTTTTGATGTCTCGGTAAAGTTCACGATTTATAAATTTACTTGGGTAGTTGTTCTTGATCAAGACAGATTTAACAAGGGTTAATTCATTATTTAAGATATTGTCATTTGAACAAATTGTTTTTTCTCTATCAGAAAGAGATTTGACAATACCTCGTTTAACACAATTGAATTAAAATTTAGATATATGTGAACTAGACCTTTTCGTATTAAACTTAATGAACACCAATCATACATTAAAAATAAACAATTCGAAAAATCCAAAATATGTGAACATGCATGGGATTTTGGTCATAAAATACAATGGAACTTTTCAACTAGATTATTAAAAGAACCGAATAATCATAACCGCAAAGTTAAAGAAGCAGCATTGATATGCTTAAATAATAACGAATGTGTTTCTAATTGTTCGGTCGATATTTCAAAAATTTTGATGCCTATCGAGATAGTATCATAAGTTTTTATCTGGTTTTTTCTTATGATAATATTAATAAGAAAACTTCATTTATGAGGAAGTATAAATTCTCTTATAATATGTAAATGCGCCATCCTTTCAAAATTCTAGCCTGCGTATGCATAACAGGTGCAATGAGAACGTGCCCAACGGCCGCCATGTAGGTAATCCTAAGCCTTACACCCCTCCATATAGTAGTGGAGAGGACAACCTACAGAATGACCAGAGAAGGATCAACCAAACGCAAGTTTCGACTCCTTCCTGGAAATCATCAAACCTGGGACATGCCCCAAGATGAGATGACAAAGAAGTTTAGCTTTGTGAAAGAATTCAACACAAAGCTAAGTAACAAAAGCGAATGGGACAAAGATACCATCCCAAAACTCAAGAGAAGTGCCATTAAATAGTACACAGATGGTTCTAGAACAACAGAAGGAACAGGAATAAGAGTATATGGGCCTGGAACCAAATATTCTGAAAGTTTAGTCAAATCTCCGAGCATTTTCCAAGCTGAATTATACGCCATCGGAAAATGTGTCCAGTTCAACATAAAAAAGAAATTTTCGCAGACAAGAGATCATCATGTCAGACAGCCAAGCAGCCATTTATGCTTTGAACTCCCACGAAATCAACTCCCAGATGGTTTGGGAGTGCCTAGAGAATCTAAACGAACTAGGCAAGAATAACACTGTTACCCTCCTATGGGTTCCGGGACACACTGGAGTGGGGGGTAATGAAATAGCAGACGTACTCGCAAAAAAAAGGGGCTGAAACACCATTTCTGGGACCTGAACCCTTCTGCGGAATAAGCACCAGTACAATACTTGATGAACTTGGAAAAGAAGTAAATAACAAAAGATGCCAATACTGGATAGGACTACAAGGAATGAGGCAGGCCAAGACACTACTGGGAAACTATAACCAGAAGAGATCTGACGACTGCGTCAGTAAAAGTAAAAATAAGCTCAGAATACTAACGGGTATCCTAACAGGGCACTGCCGGCTGAGAGGCCACCTAAAGAAACTCGGATCAGTAGACAAAGAAGAATGCAGATTCTGCGAGGAAGAGGAGGAAACCACATTCTCTCAGAATGCTTTACCCTGCAAAATCCAAGGGTACGATACCTCGGAGAATATCAAATAGAAGAGGAAGATCTACCTAACCTGAAGCCTACCGACATCCTGAACTTTTTGAAAGCAATAGGACTGGAGGAACTGCTCTAATCGTTGAGACACCCTTAACGATTGGGTAGCAGTAGGGGGCACAATAGATCTTATAGGTCGCTGTGTATCGACACCCCCATCACAGATAGATAGATAGATCCTTTCAAAATTCGTTCCCAGAAATGTCACAAAATTATAATTGAAACAGATTTTGACATCTTCAATCTCAAAATCTTTTTCTACGCGTCCTATGCTGATGTCATATTTTTGTAAGATTACCAAGTGTTCTCTTTCTATAGTAAATTTTTTATTATATATTTTGTTATGTCATTTTGGAAACGACTTCAGACTTAGAAGTCGAAACGTCAAAAAATTAGAAATTTTTCAAGAAAATAAGTGGTTTTATTCCATATGAAAAGAGAAATTAAACTAGAAAACCACTATGAGCTTCCGAAATGAATATTAATAAATGTTTGTTGATTACTACGGGCGTTTATTGTTTCGCTTTACTTTATACTAGGCGTTTAAAAAATAAATACCTAATTGAATATTTTCCCCTAAGTATTATTATTATTATTTTAAGCCGAATAAACAAGAAATAGGTAAATGACGCGAAGTGCATTTTTGAAATTGTTAAAGAAAAAATGAGTTTCATAATATGTTTTTTCTAAATTAAATGAAAATTTTAGTTTCAAAATTTTCCAATACGAATCGGTGGCGGGATAACAACAAGTTGTTTCAATTCAGTTTTTTTCCCTCTATTCAAATCTAAAATGGAAATATTAAAATTGTGATATACAGGGTGTTTTTTTGATATTTTTATTATGTTTCAATTTTTCCTAAATCCGAACCTGTACAGTACATTATTCGTCAGAAGTGTAATATGTATGCCAAAAATGAAAAAGATATACTAAGTGATTCAAAAGTTCTGGCCAAATGAATAATTATTCATTATGGAAGCCAAGAGACACCCTGTAGACTATTTAAATTTAAGATGTAAATCTGTTGTACGATTCTAAAATAACGAATTTTAATGTGTCGATCAATATTTACATTTTCAATTATTTAATTTAATAAAAGTTACAAAATAACCCGAAATAGAGATATACAGGGTGGTCCTTAAGTAATTGTACATAGAAGTACGGTAGATTCCTAACTTTAAAATATTACGGTTTGACCCAACTTGCTCTAATAAAATGTTGCTAATAAGGAATATGCAGGGTGTTAAAGGTTAAAGGTTAAAGGTTTTTGGATATTTATACATAAAAATTTGGAACTGGGGGTTTTTGGGCACGAGAAATCAGAATCTGGTACCTACTTCGATGTAATTTGTAGAGGGCGCTAGTTATGCCACATTTGTGGCATAAATGTGCGATAAACTTTTTTGCTCTTTAAGTTAGCGCTATTTTTATAAAAGAGTATTAAATCCAAGTTATTTTAGTAGAAAAAAAGCATACTTGTTATTAACCTTAAAACTTAACGGTTTACGAGATAATCGCATTTTAGGGATCAGCTGCGTGATTACACTGGTAAACAAAAAAAATTTTTTTTCTGGCCCTGACACCATTCTTGCTGATTCTTATGTAAAATGACCTCCTGAATCTGAATATGATCTTAGTTTTCCCCTACGAGTCACCGTTTTCGGGGGGGTGGCCTCCCCACCTATTTTTAATTTTTTCAATAATTTAGAGGGATGAAAAAAAACAGTGAGTGATTGGGGGAAACTGAGGTCATATTCGGATTCAGGAGATCATTTTACATAAGAATCAGCAAGAATGGTATCAGAACCAGAAAAAAAACTTTTTTTGCCTGCCAGTGTAATCATACAGCTGATCCCTAAAATGCGATTATCTCATAAACCTTTAAGTTTTAATGTTAATAACCAGTATGCTTTTTTTCTACTAAAATAACTTGGATTTAATACTCTTTTATAAAAATAGCGCTAACTTAAAGAGCAAAAAAGTTTATCGCACATTTATGCCACAAATGTGGCATAACTAGCGCCCTCTACAAATTACATCGAAGTAGGTACCAGATTCAGATTTCTCGTGCCCAAAAACCCCCAATTCCAAATTTTATGTATAAATATCCAAAAACGCTAAAGTTATTGCAAAAAATAAATCTTAAAATTTAACCTTTAACACTCTGTATATTCCTTATTAGCAACATTTTATTAGAGCAAGTTGGGTCAAATCGTAATATTTTAAAGTGAGGAATCTACCATGCTTCTATGTACAATTACTTAAGGACCACCCTGTATATTATTTCCGTGGCGTTTGTAAAAGGTTCGTAACCCATTCGTAAAACCCGCTTGTGAAGTTAATTCCAGTATCCAGTTTTATTATACAAGAATTTAAAGCTCGATCTCTTCAAATTGTCAGAGTTTTATTAGTCTTTTAACGGTGACTGATGTATTAAAATCGACTCAAAATTCATAGTCTTTAGTAAATGAAAAATGAATCGAGTATATTTTTTGTTAGTGATTTTAATTTCCGTCAATGGTCAATTTGATTTAGAGTTAGATAAAATTTTAGAAGAAGTACAATCTACGGAATCGTTAAAACATAGTAGTAGCACTTCTTTGAATCTAGAACCTCAGAACGAAGAAAACAGTGAAATTCCAACAACAAACATCATTAATACTGATAGAGGGGTTAACGTAAACGAAAATACTTTTTCTTTAGACCCATTTACTACGAATAACACAAATTCTTGCGAGTTTGAATGCGTTCCTTTCTACCAGTGTAATAATGGGACTATAAATACAAGTGGTGAGAATATAATTGATATCAGGTAAGGATAATTTACTTATAGACCAGGGCCAAACCGATTTTAAATACCCGAATTCATAAAAAAATCTTAGCAGAATGTGGATGATCGGAAAATTTAGGGTAAATTGAAAAAAATTAATTGGACAAATTAAAAGTTCCAGAAGGGTGGGGGGGTTACAACTTGAGGGTTGGATAATGTAAAAGTTGTACATAATTAAAAAAAACTTTTGTATTGATTATTTTTCAACATAACCTCAAAATTATCGAAAAAAACAATTTTTTTGGTTTTTAATTTTTATCTCCCGCAAAAATAATTTTTTATTTTATGAAACTTTGTGAAAACGTTCTTCTTTGTGTTTTAAATAAGCTGTAATTTATTCAAAGCAAATATCTATTTTTCGATTTTATACGAATTTAAATTAAAAAAAAAAATTTCAATCGAAAAAGTTCACTAACAAATTTTCAATTGTTCAACTTTATCGGTGTTCATTTTCTTCTTTGAAACATAGACTTTAAGATGGTATGAAAGGAATATATTGTTCGTATAAAAAATATCGTTAAACATGCAGAAAACAAAAAAACAACATTTTCGTAATCGATTTTTCACTTAATCTAGACAATTTTTTATTTTTCTATTGCAAATAAACATTGAAATTGATGAAAAAAATTAATTTTCATGTAGTATAATGTCATTTACATTCAATTAACTGTTAATGGTTTTGAAATTACTGAAAACATTGTTTAAACAATAATCGAATATTTGATAACTTAATTCTAATTATACAGGTAAATGAACATACGCTGACTGTGGATAAAAAACGAATAAGAAAAACCTATATTTGATATATTTAACTCGCTTCATTATTGAATTACAGGGTGTTTTATCAATTTTGCTCATTTCTTTTATCTCCCGTAGTTTTGGAACCACCTTGTATATTTATTTGATATTTGGCAAGCTTTTTCTACACTATTAAAACAATCAAGAGGCATAGTGACAAAATTAAAATCCAAGTCCGTCTTCAAAAAAAAATATCGAAATGATTTTGCTCTTAAATAACACCCTGTATATCAAAATTTTAAAAATTGGGTTACATATTCGAGAAGAACGGAAAAATTTTAACGGGAATACAAAGTTCTTGAGACTGCATATTTCATTCTACTAGTAAAATTTTAAAAGCTTAAGATTTGCAAATTATTATGAAATTCGATTATTGTTTAAACAATGTTTTCGGTAATTAAAATTAAATTAAAATATGTTCGGGGATATAGCAAATCGGACATCTATACTTTCATCAAACAAAAAGACCATTTTCAGTGAAAAAAAAAAAATGCAAATGGTGAGTACATTTTTGAAACAAAAATATATAGCTTGTTGCCAATAAAAATAATTATTCAGAATTTCATTTTCAAATATTTTTATTTTTTACCTCTTGCAATCAACTTTTGTGCTTCTGACTGATTTATTATTGTCGATTTGCCAAGAACGACCTACAGTTCCATTCTTAAATATCCATGTATCATCAATGAACACAAACTGATATAAATAATCTTCTTTTTATTTGGTATAATTTCTCAAAAAACTCTTTTCGTAGCAATATCAGAAAGTTCCATGACAGTAAATCAAATACTATTAAACGAGCAAGGTTTGTATGTATGTGTGTTTGTGTCCAGAGGATCTCGAAATCCACTCGTCAGAATTCAATGAAACTTTCAGGGTAGACTAATTCCTATCTAAATCGGCAAAAAATGTAGGTCTTATGCCTGTGAAAATTCGATCTTCCGAGATATTTACAAGAAAAGTTAAGCTTTTAGTTTTATTTCCTAGCAACGGCATATAATAATAAGTTGTTTCTATAGTAATATATACTATAAAGGATAGATGAGTACAGTCAAAGTGGGGATATAACGTCACATCCCATAGGCGTACTTTGCAAAATAAGTTTCTATAATATAAATAAGGTCACAGCATATAAAATATATATACGCACTTCGTAGATTAAATTTTAAAGTTATATTATTTACAAAAAATAAAAATAAAATTTATGCATCTTGACACTTTAACATTGAACGAATTAAATTTAACCAATAAATAACAAGGAGGATTATATGTTGGGATTAAACGTTTTTTAATCTCTTGGCATTAAAAGTAACGCTTCAGTACTTACCTAAACTCAAAGATTAAAAAAAAGTTAGTTCAAGAACTATCTTTAAAAGTAACTGTCTTCACTAAAACTACTGGTATCACTATAATTGTCTTTTCTGAGGTTTATTATTATCGGTTCTATTAAATTATCCATTGATATATCCACTTTCCTAAATGAATTTTACACATTTTAACATGACCAATGCATTTTCCCCAATGTTCTCTATTTACATCTGAAACTGCCTTCAAAAACAAATTTCGTACATCAGGAAATTTAAATGTTTTATTGTTTTGAGAAACATAACCTTTTAATAATTGTGACCAGATCAGTTCAATGGAATTTAACTCTGCTTGGTACGGAGGCGATCTGAGAATTTTAATTCCTTTTTCTCTGGCCATCTCATCTATAATATATTTTTTGAATTTGTTTTTATGTTGCCTTGCTATTACTAATAATTCTGGCTTCAAGGATTTAGGAGGACTGATAATATTTTTAGAATGAAGCCATTTTGAAATATATATTAATACAAAATTCTGAATCAATTAAAATACATACGATACGGCTATGAATAAATAAAGTCTGACTTATCTGTCAAAAGAACAGGTTTATCTAGACAAAAACTATATTAGGCCGACCAGATGTATTAAAATTTAAATTTTAACTACAAATAAGCATTGAAGGATGAGGTAAAAATAAAATTTCTACCTCTTGAATCTGTACTACGTTCTGCAAATTAAATAATGCACTCCTTTCTTCTGTATAGTATAGTAGTAAAAAGGTTTGACTTTATTTCATTTCTGGCGTTTTAATCTGAAAGAATTCAATTTTAAATTTGCCGCTTTATATAAAAAAGGAAAGGTTCATTTGACGGACATAAATAATTTGCTTGTCAAATGACAGCCATCTCATAAATTCAAAGTTGAAAATACAACGTTGCCAATTCAATTTCAGAAATCATGGGTTTAGGTAAATATTTATAGGAACGTTGAGTAACACTGTTAAAATGGACACTTGTCAAAATGTGACACCTGTAAAAACGTGACAATTGTTAAAATGTGATACGTGTCAGAATGTAACAACTGTCAAAATGAACAAATCTCAAAATGAACAAATGTCAAAATATGACACCTGTCAGAATGTAACAAATGTCAAAATGTCGTACGTATCGTACTTTTCTTTATTTATTACAAAGATCTAACCAAACCTAAAGCTTTTTTTTTTTTTTGGCGGGTGGAAATGCTTTATGCACATCGGGTAAAGGTTCTTCCCTTCCCCGATAGTGTGAGACCACCCCTTACGGCTACTATTTTATTATGCGGACAGTTTTAATATTTAAGTTTTCATTATCATAGAGAGAGACAGAGAGAGAAAAAGAATGAATGCTTGTACACGTGTACTAATAACATAGATTTCAATTTTTTATTTTAGAAAAAACTTTAAAGAGACATTTAAAATTCTCTATTTTCATAGTATATTTTAAGGTTGATTGTGACTTTGTATTTTCCAAGAGCAAATTGTAATGTAATGTACGAATGAACTATTTTTGTAACTGAAAATTTTTGAAAAAATATGATATCAATATCTGCCACACATCGAGAGTCTGGTCACAGGTTTTTGTGGAGGTTTTTACCCAAGTATGATTATCAGACCTATAATTTTCCTTCACTGCAGATCAATAAATAATAAAATCAATTGAACATAGAGTTTTTCTTATATAGTGATAAATAGAGTGAGCTGAGCGATCTTCTGTTGACGGGACGTGTGCCCTACACGCTGCTGTTGCCCGTCCCGGAAACGGGGCCTGTCCACCGTGACAATTCGCGAAGATCAAGCGTCAGTAGATGTTGCCCTAAAAGGGTGAAATGCATTTAACTAATCTCTGTGACAAGCAGTTGATAAACGTCAACAACAGCTGCAGCCAATTGAAAATTAACACTGACAGCTTTTTTAATTTTCCCGCCTACTTTCAAGCCAATCGCCAATCAACTTTTTACTTATCTCCCTATCAGTAGTTCAAGTAGATGTCGCCCACTCCGTGATTTTCGCGAATTAATTAATAATTTGTCATGTTATAAATATACTTAAATTATATACTCATTGGGCTGCTTAAAAATGTAGATTTGAATATTAAGAGCGAAGCTCGGTGACCAGATATTTTGCTCTTAAAAGAACAGTTTTTTATAAACACACGAAAATATAATAACACAATTCACAAGAACAATATTTAAATAAAATAGCGATGCCATATCAACGTAACCTCACTTAATGACACTTATAAAATAATAATAGGGCCAACGCTGTTTTTCATCAAGCAGCTTCACCAACATTGAAAAACAATAAGTTCAAAATGCAGCAATTTTAACAAATATTTACTGTGAATTAAGATCTTTTGAGTATTAATATTAAGGTAATATACGTTTAAGATTTAAATTTGATGAATATTCATGTGCATTTGTGATATGTAAAATCAATTTCGCATGATTAGTTTTATTAAATTGGGAAATTGGAAACTTTGGTTTATTAACTAAGTTGAAAATAGATTTACAATTAGCAATCCAACCATATCAAAGTTGTATTGCCTTCCCAAAATACACAAACCTGGAAAGGCAATGCGACCCACTTGTCTGCAATAAGCACACCTAGTTGTAATATTTCCAAATGGTTATCAAACGAGAGAAAATTTGAGTATTTCCCAAGGATTTGGTACAGACATATGGATGATGTATTTGCTGTTTTCGATACTAAGAAAACTAACTTAGTTGACTTCGTGACAAAATTAAACTCTCAATTTCCATCCATAAAGTTTACCTATGAAATAGAAAACAATGGACAACTACCATTTTTAGACACTTTGGTTATCAGGAACAAGAATAAGTTAGAATTTGACATTTTTAGGAAAGATACCGCCACAAACAGGTATATCCCATCAGATTCTTTTCATTGTAATCAACACAAGGTGGCTAGCTTACATTTCCTAGGACATCGTTTATTTAACTTTAACTAATTAAGGATATAGCTGCAATAAACAGTTATGACGAAGACTTTGTAACGAAGTTACTAGTTTCCGATTTTATTTTCAAATAATATGTAACAAAATTACTATTTTCCGATTTTATTTGCACATAATTTCTAATCGCATTTTACATTTTATAGTTAAAATCCTATATCACGTCATTTTGTCATCTCCGCGATGTAAAACTAGGAATTTGAAACCTTGCGCGAAGTCGATATGATAACGCGTCTGTCTCGCGCAATCTTGATCTCACTGAATGCCGTCATGATTAACGGAGAGTCAATCGATATCCGACAGCAGTGAAGATCACCACGTACGCTCCGACCATCGAGACAGGGAAACCGGTAAGCACTTAGTATTTTTGACGTTATTAGTAGGTGAGTTTATTAATTCAGAAATATTCTAAGTCCGTATATTTAAATCTGCGAAATTTACTAAGTCCGAAATTGTAGTAATGCGCAAGACTTAGATTGGGAGAGGGAAATAGATAGTTAGATGAATTAGTTACACACTAGCCGTCACGCGAATCAACACGCCATACTGCAACCGTCCAGTGCTCCGAAATTGGTAAGATATTTATAGTAGGTCCGCGATTACATTTCTGCACATGAACCGAGTTAGGAGTGGGAGAACCGGTAAGATATTTAAGTAAATAACGCGAATAGAAATTTCAGTTGTCAGCCGAGCTAACACGCCATACCGCACCATATGTAAAGTTCCGCACGTTAAATATCCATAGTATAACTCGTTACATAACCCTTTTCCGTAAGAAGCAAATTGTATATATGTTTAGGGTGGCTTGGGTTTTTGCTTAATAAATAATACTTTTAATGTAATGCTTGGTTTTATTTTTATTAATTGGTTTTAGTAGTATTAACATTTCCCGCAGCAATCCTCCAGGTATTCGACCCTAGTTGGGTAATTAAAGCCTACTCTGCTGGCCGACAGATACATTGGTCCATTCCATAAAGACCCCTGGAGTATTTATTTCTCCACTGAAGCTGCCCGAGTACAGTGTCCTTCAGCACTTAAAATCTGAAGGTGGCGCCCGAGGCAACCCGAAGCCTGCACGAAGCGACCAATAGAGTATAGTGAGGCGAAAGTAACATCACAACTTAATTTAAGAAAAACCTACGTGACACCACTTTTTTCCAACACGAAAAACAGACTGAAAAATTCGTTTCAATACCGTATATTTAATAATTAGCTAAGCGCTTTCGACCGTAACGGTCATCTTCAGAGCCGCATCTCCAAAATTTGAGATACCTCAAAAAGGAGTTCCAATATATTGAGGTGTCTCAAATTTTTTCGATGCTATAAATGCTAAAGTTATTGCAAAAAATAAATCTTAAAATTTACCCATTATCACCCTGTATATTCCTTATTAGCAACATTTTATTAGAGCAAGTTGGTCCAAATCGTAATATTTTAAAGTGAGGAATCTACTTCTATGTACAATTACTTAAGGACCACCCTGTATACATTCATACAGGGTGAGTCATGAGGAACTGTACATACTCCTACCTCATATTCAGGTCCCTATGGGGAATATTAAATGATCATTAGAAAGTGTCTGTTTCCGTTGTTTAATAATATACAGGGAGAGTTGTGAATTTTGACTGAAATTTTTTTTGGTCGTTACTTTTGAATGGTAAGTTCGATTTGTCTCCTATTTTGGTAAAACGTTACAGTACTACCACCCAATTAACTGATTTTAGTCAAACTAAAAAAAATCAGGTCCGGTCTTAAAAAATTATGTCGTACGATACAGTTTTTTATGCAAATTTTGATTTTGTTATTAAAGTGAGGATGGCCTTGGGCTCTCCTCCACTTATTTCGACTCAACCAGTTGTTTGAAGTATCTGGGTCCAATGCAGTCTTCAGGCATCGTTTAGAGATACGATGTTGAGCTTGTCTACTTCTTACTGATGAGGCACAATAATGCCGATACCGGTCGAAGAATAACAGGCTCCTTTAGCGACAAAATCAAAGTTATTGGGTTTAAGTCCCTGAAAGGATTCGAGTTCCACCCGCGTCTGGACTTCTATTGGGGTATATAGCCCAAGTAGTAGTTGTTTGAAGTCCAGACATTGGTGCAGTGTGTGACATTTTTAATGTCGTATTTCTTGGGAGCTGTGATTTTATTTCACATCATTTGGCCGTTAAAAAATTAGTTCGTATTGTTCATATAAAAAAGTTCACCCTGTACATGGTTTTTGAAAACTCTAATAAGAATTTTAAAAAGTACACAAATAGACAACAAAAATGACGTATTTATTTTTTTCCGCACACGATTACTCAATTTCTACTTAATAAACCAAATTTGATTATAAATTAAAAGTTTAGCAAAATGAACCATCGATTTCAGAAAATATATCTTTTCTTGCAAAAATTTAATTTTTTATACAAAAATTTAATTTTTCATCCCTAGTACTACCACAGCTCGTGCTATATTTTTAATAATACAAACGTTTTAGTTAATTTCCAGAATCGGCTTTGAAAAGGTACAAGATGTTTTAAATAATACTAAATATAATGTAAGTATAATATTTCTTTAGTGATTCATCGGTATTGTCATTTTATCGAATTCTTAAAAATTCGAAATTTGAAAGCGTTTTCCCTATAGAAGGACAAGGGATAGTGTCAGTGACTTCGGGCTGGACTAATTTTCAAGGGCAATCAATTCTCTTTCAAGATTTTTGTACACCGAAACTCTAACTGCATTAGGGCCTGCATGTGCTTGTGATATATTTATAAAAGCGGGTCCGTTGGAGGAGCCTAAGCGCTCATTTCTCTTCTCTCTCACATCATCTCTCATCTCTCTCACAAATACTATTCCGGCATTTAATTTCACAGCGGCTGAGCTAGCGCTCTCGCTTTCATAAATATAACAAAAATTCATTCCAAATAAAACTATTAAGTCTACCTCAAGGAACTCAAAATAGATTCTGTCAAAGTAAGGCAGGTGTCTTTTGCGCAAAAATTACGTCATATGATATCCACACGTATGGCTGAAATATTTACCGAATACAAAGTGGTGAAAAATATTAAATTAATAAATAAATCAGTTTATTTAATAAGACATTAAACTGCAAGAGCCTGTCCTGGAAACGAAAAGTTCATGTTTTTGAAATCCTTATTATGCTTAGATGTAGAGATAAGAAAGAAAAAAGAGAAATTGAGTCTTGGTTTGGGTACTTTAATGTTAGAGTTCTTTTCTTATCTCCACATCCCAGCTTAATAAGAATTTCAATTCTTTGTGTATGTTTCTAACAGGAAATTTCAAAAAACACAAACTTTTCTGTTTTCAGGGCAGTTTTCAGCGATTTAATATCTTGTTAAATAAATACTCATTAATTTCATATTTTTATTCACCCTATCCGAAATATTTAAAAATATACATAATGGCCATTTCAAAATAGCTAGAACACGTCATCCTATAAAAACAGGTGACGTTACTTTGGCAGGTATGATTTCAGAAATGGCAATTATGTCAAAGTAAGCGCATTTGAAAATAAAAATCGAGCTGTCTCAAGGTTTTTGCAAATAATTGAATAGTGTAGTAAATATTTTCAGCCGGAACAAGATTACCTCCTCCCGCGCCATTTTCGAGGATGCTGAACACGACGGTGATGTTAAAATTTCTCTTTGGGGTTACACAACCCCTCAAAATGGCCAAAAACCACCCCCTAGAGGGGTTAAAGGCACTTTACAAGGTTTCTCTGTAGAAAAACATGTATTTATCCAGTTGTCTGTCCTGTTTGTGGGTCTGTTTTCGTCTATTCTATCTTGTTCTCTTCTTTCTTCTGATTTACTATGTTATAATAAACTTGGTCTTTGAACAATGCTCAATTTTTGTTTCTTTTCTTCCAATTTCTCTCTCCACTTTCATTGATGTCCTCTATCTCTTGCATTCCTCTTATCTTGTTTTTTAAAATCTTCACAAATATTTGAATTTGTTCTTCAATCATTGTCTGCATATTTCTGATTTCTGATTTTAATTCCTTTTTAACTTTATTATTCTCGTTTTCTGCTATTCCCATATTTACTTCTATATCTTTATTTTAGTTTCCAAAATTTGTATTTCTTTTATTGTTTTTCTTTCAATTTTTCTAACCTCCTCCTTATTTGTTTGTATTTTAGTTTCAATTTTCCCTATTCTTGAATTGATGTTATTTTTGTTTTCTTGTGTATCTTTCTTTAACTTGTTCTCAGCTTCCTTCAATTTTATCTCTTGTAACACATCTACTTCTTCTATTTTAGCTATCATCTCCACTCTTATTTCCTTTTTCGTCTCTTCTATTTTTTGAAAACATTCGCTACTTCTTGTTTTATTTCCTCTTTCATTATTTTTCCCAATTTGTCTTCCATCTTTCTTCCCAAATCTTCTATATGTTTATTCATATTATATTATTTATTATAGTTTTTTCTATTCTTTTTCCATTTCTAAGAATTCTAAGATCTATTTTGGTGGCCTTATTTTAATCAACCCCACGTTGTTGCGCCAATTGTTAAGGTTTAAAGAAAGTGTTCTTATTATTTTAATCTTTATTTAAAATTCTTAACATCTGATATTTACAAATCATTACCATAAACATTCTAATAACAAACATGTCATCACCATCACAACTATTTTTTTGAAGTCCTTTTTACATAGTTTTTTTTTAATAATTCTTCCAATACTTCCAGTAATTTTGCCCCATTTTTTACACCATTACAATATATCACTGCCTCTAGTGAAAACAGGAATAAGTCTAGTTATGCCCTTATATTTTTATTTGTTTTTTAGCACCGACAGGTCCAACTCTATACCCTAGCAAAAGGGTATAACTCTATCTTACTCCTAAATAGTATTTTCAAAAAGCACTAAGGGCATAACTATATCGATCTAAATATTGGTTATCCAGACATGAGTAGGTCCACAAAGGCATAAATCGCGCTACGTCAGATTTTTTAGATACCTTAGAGACATAACTATAATTATAAAATAGTTTGATGTTGTTACTAGGGAACAACTAATGATGTGGAAAGCAATAATTCGTTCATAAGGGCATAACTATAATTATAAAATAGTTTGATGCTGTTACTAGGGAACAACTAATGATGTGGAAAGCAATAATTCGTTCATAAAGGCATATTTCAAATAATTTGCAAAAAAAAATTATTGAATTGCAGTATTTCAAGATATAAATATTGTTCTAAGAAATAGTAACCCATAACCTTTTCATGACAGCAATTACTTTACCTAATATTGTTATGGCTTAGGAATGGTTTAGACTATTTTATTGTAAGCAGTCTCCTGAAAAGTACCGTTTTCCAGTTATACCGTTTTTCACTAGAGCCAGTGAATTATGCCGGGTGCTAATTGTGTTGTTTCTGGCTGTAATGCAGAGTACTCTGTTTATAAGAGGACATGATTGGTGTGTCATTTCACATTAACTACAGAAAATAGTTAAAGTATAGGTAACTGCAAATACATCACAAGTCCATTTTTGTTTTGTTTGCATTTATACAATTAACATTGAAATTGGTGATAGTATATACGGCATTCAACCTGTAACAGAAATGAAATATCTGGGAATTTTTCTGGATCAACATCTAAGATGGGATATGCATATTAACTACATTATAAAAAAATTACAAAAAGTGATCTATACCTTTAAGTATTTAAAAGAATACCTACCTGAACAAGAATTAAAGACTCTGTATTATTCACTCGTGGAGAGCCATCTTAGGTATGGTATTCTAATCTGGGAAGCAGCTGCGCGTATCCACATAAATCCTTTAGAAATTATTCAAAAAAGATTCTTAAAAATAATGATGTCAAAACCTTTTAGGTATCCTACGGATGATCTGTATAGGATATCAGAAATTATGGACTTACGCCAATTATTCTATTATAATATATGTCTAAAATATCATTATAGTAATAACAAGGGACCTTACCCTGACCATCAGTACCATACTAGACAGAAGGAACTTCATACCTATCAATTTGTAAAACGGTCATTATCACAAAAAGCATTTTCTTACATTGGAACCAAATTGTATAACTCACTCCCTAGAACATTAAAATTAATAAATAATAAATATAATTTTAAAATCCATTTAAAAGAATTTTTAAGAAATTTAATAGAAACTCGGTAATAATCTAATCTATTCACACATTTAATTATTACTTTCACTTACCTCTCCAATTTCACTATAAAAACGATTTTTCTCTAGCATCAATCCTCAGAATGATCCCAAAAAACACTAATGATTCAAAGTATTCAACACAGTTCTAGTTTTAGTTAGATGTATTTATTTAATTATAGTATTTGCATGCTTTTATATTCTATATATATATATATATATATATATATATATATATATATATATATATATATATATATATATATATATATATATATATATATATATATATATATATATATATTTTTTTTTTTTCGAAACAAGTGTCACTTATCGATTTTTATTTTATTTATGCACTTAACTTCATGTACAGTCATATATACAGGGTGTCCCATTAAGAATGGGACATAGAACAACCGCAGATTCTCCAATTCAAAATAAAACGATTAAGCGAAATATGCTTAGATAAAATGTTACTCGTTTCCGAAATACGGGGTGTTGAAGTTGAAAACTGAAAAATTATTAATGGTCATAATTTTTTTAATATACCGTATAATTTTACTCAAATCGGCACACTTGTTAAATATCATAAAATGCACCTAACAGTAAAAAATACAGTTCAGTGCGCTCTACCAGTGGCGTACGGCAGGAGTAAGTAATGCTTGTACCCCTTCTAAATGTTACGCCGCTGTCTAAATTTTAATTTTGACTATAATTTTAATTTTTTTGATATTTTCTAAGTCAATAATGTACACTTGTTAGTTTGTTGTAAAGTCATTGTTTTTCGAGATATTCGCAGTTAAAGATAGATAGACATGTACTTTTTATTTGTATTATTATTAAGAAAAATTTTAATAACTTTTTAAGCCTTTAGTTTTAGTCGGATTTTTGTGAAATTTTCAGGAAATACTAATAATTACAAAACTTAGGGTGGAGAAATCTTGATTTTTTTGTAAACCTTCGAAAAGTATTTATTTTGTTAATTTTAAATGGAAAATCACAAAAGAAAATATCCGCGCCATTCTGCATTAAATCTATGAAAATTTGCTCCTATTTGTTTAAAAAAATATCAAGTAGTTTAATATGGATTCCCATTTTTGTCTTAAATATCTTTGTAAAGTGCTGCCACATCGTTACATACATTTAAAGCTGTCGAGAAATATTCCATGGCCAAGTGTTCCCAGTGGCGCGCATATAAATACAATTTTATATTAGAAAATCCTCATAAAATAGAACTGAAATTTGCTTCTCACAAGAACTCCGGTTGCCACTTAATAATATCCTTATTCTATTTTTTTGTTCTGATTTGTAATGTTAAGTTCCTAATAGGCACGTTGCGATTGTGAGAAGTTCAGTCACTGTCAGTTAAACATTTTCGTAGTAACTATCTGTTGCCGATAAGTGATTATTGTTATTAATAACTGTAATATTATTGTAAAATGCCACGTCATAACGAATTTTCCAATTTAGAAATGAGGGACATGGTTTGTATTTATGCCCAGAATAATTTTAAATAAATTTTCAAATGTCTGTATGACAGGTTGGGTGAAAAGGGTGCATTTCGACCAAAACTTAAAACAGGACGACCTAGGTTGATTACAGTAGATGAGGAGGATGAAATTTTGGCTCTCGATCCGCAGCTAAGTACTCGTAGAGTAACTACAGCTGTTGGGATAAGCCGCTCTACTGTTCATAGGATTTTAAAAAGAACACTTATATCCTTATCACTTTACGCCAGTACAACATTTACTCGCACGCGATCCTCCGTTTAGATTGCAGTTCTGTAGAGATTTGCTTAATAAACACACTAATGACCCCATGTTTTTAAATAAAATTTTATTTACTGACGAAGCAACTTTCAATCGCAAAGGGGTTTATAATTGGCGAAACAGTCATTTCTGAAATACTAAAAATCCACACTTGCCAAGGGAGAACCATTTCCAAACAGAATTTTTTATAAATTTTTGGGTGGGTATTATTGGAAATTACATCATTGGTCCGTACGAGCTTCCACACAGATTAAATGGGATAAAATACCTCAATTTTCTTCAAAACCATGTGGAGGACATGTTAGATGATATTCCTTTAAATGTACGTCATAAGTTCTGGTTTTTGCAGGATGATGCGCCAGCCCATTACATATTAGATGTTCGGAATTACCTAAATTTACGTTTTCCACATAGTTGGATTGGACGTGGAAGCGAATTTGCTTGGCCACCACGCAGTCCTGAATTTAATCCTTTAGATTTTTATTATTGGGGCTACATCAAAAGTCTTGTTTATGGTGAAGCAATAAATACCCATCAGGAACTTTGGAACAAAATTCAGAATGCTGCTGCTACAATTCGACAAAATCAAGCAAATCAGTTGTTTAAAGTGAGACAGTCTTTAGTTAAACGTCTAAGGAAGTGTATACAAGTTAATAGTGGACACATTGAAAATTTGTTGAAGTAAAAATTCCATTACATTAGTTTTTACTTTGTTTGGTTTTAAGACAAAATTGTAAAAATGAATATTATTAATAATAATACAAATAAAAAGTACATGTCTATCTATCTTTAACTGCGAATATCTCGAAAAACAATGACTTTACAACAAACTAACAAGTGTACATTATTGACTTAGAAAATATCAAAAAAATTAAAATTATAGTCAAAATGAAAATTTAGACAGCGGCGTAACATTTAGAAGGGGTACAAGCATTAATAATTTTTCAGATTTCAACTTCAACACCCTGTATTTCGGAAACGAGTAACATTTTATCTAAGCATATTTCGCTTAATCGTTTTATTTTGAATTGGAGAATCTGCGGTTGTTCTATGTCCCATTCTTAATGGGACACCCTGTATATTTGTTATTATTAGTATTATTGTATTGTAAACATAAATAAAGTCTATTATTATTATTATTATTATTATACGTAGATTTGAGGTTATGTGCAGTATTTCATGACGTTAGTTACAGTCTGACAGATTAAGTTAAGTGGCCCATCCTTATCTCTAGTTTATCATTCTTGGTCAAAACTTACTTCTAAGTTCCATTACAGCGGAGAGAGTTCCCTAATCATACAGAAACATCTGTAAGACATCTTAGAAACATACATATGGGAGAACAGAAATATCTCTGAGACATCCTTATTTACCTCGCGATGTTCTTGGGATGTTTCTGGCAACAGCCGTGTCCGCATTTGCGATGTCGTACAAACATCCCGTCGGGATGTTTGTAGAATGACCCGGGATGTACTACAAACATCCAGGGCACTTAAATCAAACATCCTTGGGATATGAGAACATATAATATTTTCTCCTTTACCACCTAGGAGTGTAAATACTAAAAAATGAAACAAAAATGATTTAAAAAAAATTTTATTTAAAAAACAATTGAATTATCATTGAATTTATTTTTTTTCATTTGCATTCTAAGTGCGTTCTTTTGCTCTTCTTACAGCCAATCACCAATTCTTAGCTCGGTTTCCTTGTTGTTGGAAGCATGACCTGATTTCTGTGCAGCTTCTAAAATAATTATACATAAATTAGTGATGTGAAAAACCGTGTTTTCTTTTTTCATGAAATCGCAAGTTAAATTTAACACACCAGTTAAATCTATATTAGTGTCAGAGGATAACTTATTGAAAGGATGACTTTAAACATGAAGTGTGTTAAGAACTTGTCTCAAAAAAGTTACAGTTATTTACGTTATAAACAATTAGGAATTTTTTTTTTTTATAATGTAAATCACTGTAATTTTAGAATTAAATTAGAATAATTTTAAATTACTATATTTTTTTTTGAATCGTCTTAGAAAAGCAAAATAATCGAAAAGTAATAAAAAGTTTTATAATTACCAATTACTGCTTTTGATAAAAGGGTCCTCCCAAAGGTATTTTTCACATAAAGGAAAACTGCTCTGCTAACGAGTCCTCAATTACTGGTGCAATGCAGGTCTAATCAATTCATAAGTAATATTTAAAAGCTTTCTGTTTTCTCGGGACTCCATCGTAAAAATAAAAATATTTTTTACTTACTTCATAATAAAATCACAATCGCCACGAAAACAAAGTAAATATACCATAAAATGGCCGAACTAGAACTATACGCCGCGCGCAGCCGCAGAGTAACCCAATCATCGTTAACTGATAAATAGCGGGAATATCAATAGTTTTCGTTTTTAAATAATTACACTGGGCAACTCATTCTTACATCAACGAATAGTTGTTTATTAAATGATGACGCAAAGTACCTAGGAAATCACAATAAATTTTTTAATTTTACAACGGTTTAACCAGATTAAATATCAATTACAGAATATAAGTAATATGAAAAAAAAAATTGTTGAAAAAATATAAAAAAGGATGTTTCTAGAACATCTTAATAAAAACATTGCAGGGATGTCCTAAAAGAAACATCTCTGGCATGTCGTACTTAAGTCTGAAACATTGGAACATTCTGAGGACCTTAGCGGGACATACCAGGAAGATCCCGTGTTATTACGTTGCGTAGATTGTAACGGCAAGTGCAAAATATAGTTTTAGCAAAGTTAAGGAACTTTAACTTTTACCATGGTTTTAAACCTTGTTCTGTTAGCGGTCAAAGTCAACTATTGTTTATTTCTGAATTTTGTGATGTACTTATTTGTTGATGCCAATACTTTTCAATTATTGAAGTCGTTCTATTATCTCATAAATCAAATTAATTTTTTTACTCCGAAATGTCAAAAATGCAAATGTCAGTAAGGTCATCTAATAGGAGGTCCCTATTTCGTATAACGTGTCACTTTAAAACACCCACTATTTTGGCCAATCTAACGTGTTCCGCTAGATTTGCGACACGCAACAATACACTTAGGCATGCGCAGATTGATAATCGACAGTCTAACGTTAACGTTAGCGGTAGCGGAAAAGTGCTAAAACTCTCTATTAACTATTGCGAGTTTGTAGATTTCTGCTTCTCCCAATTTCGAAATATATCAAAATATATCGCATGTGAACTTAAAACAACTACTCCTTGGCCTACTTGCCCCCACAGGTTTTGAATTATATCGGTCCAGATGCGTGTTGGAACCCAAACTGTTTTTATATATTTCGAAATTAAGAGAAGCAGAAATCTACAATTGATCAGTTTAATGCTCCCAAGAAACACTAGATTTTTCATATATATAATATATGTTGTACTCTAAAACTCTATTATTTTCAGACAAAATAATGGTTCTTGTGGTTCTGCACTAATAACCTGCTGCAAAACTGAAGACATAACCATCGCCCCTCCAATATTAACTCCATCAACAGTTTATTATCCCAGGGGATGCGGTTACCGGCAACCAGATGGTGTAGGTTTTACTATAACTGGAGCCAAGGATAACGAAGCGCAGTTTGCCGAGTTTCCTTGGATGGTTTCAATTTCTAAAGATACTGAGGTAAATCCAAAACCATCATGTGGAGGAGCTTTGATTCATCCCCAAGCTGTTATTACTGCTGCGCATTGTGTGGCTGATAAAAATCAGAAGTATGTGTTATTTATTTTGATATTTTAAATAATTTATTTTTATTCCACTACACAAGTTATTCTTCATTAAAAGTTCTGCATGGTCTAAAACGTAAAATTGACCATCTTGTTGGAACCAAATACGTTAACGTTATTGTAAAGGTAGTTCGTCCATATAATCATTGATTTTATAAAAATTGTAAATAACGTTCGACTTTCATAGATTGGTGAATCAAATACGGTCCAAGTAGCCTGTTTTCGTTCTATACAAATATTGGTCACGAATCTTTATTTGTAAAATTAGGATTTTCTTCAAACAACCAGCGATAATGATGTGACGAGAAGAAGCCCAAGTAGCATTTTTCGTGGACGTAACGTGGCGGCCACGACATTAGTAACTTTAAAGTTATTGACAAAGTCTATGCCACGTAATAGAAACGGTGCTATAACGTAGAGGTGGCAGCTACGTAGTGGTGTGGTGGTCGACACTAAACACGAAACTTTGCTCATTGCGCATGTCTTTTTGATTTGTAGCTCGTTCTCTGTCCTGCATATTATTTCTTCCATTGTCCTTGCTTTTTTTCTAACCTGACATAACTGTTAACTTAAGTAGGTATGTACTGTATAATAATTAGGTATAATTATTATATTATTGTGGAAATACAAGAATATTGGTTTAACAATACTGAAAGGTAAAAAGTTGGAACGATTGAAAGTTTACTGTCAAATTTATAGGTGTTGTGGCTCGAAATATGGGCACGCGCAATTGGAATACTTCATAAGGACCCCGCAATAATCTTATGGAAATTGGGTTTCGGTCAAATTTTCTGAATTTTTGATGTTGTATATTTTGTCATCCTGAACAAAAATCTCCATGGGTACAAAGCTCCAAATTCAATATTTTGGCAGCTACGGAGCTCCAAAGGTCCAGAGATCCGTTACAAAACTATTCATTTTTAATACTATTTATAGATGTCAAAAGCATATTTTAATTATCTAAATATAAAAGTTTATGTTATTGAGGTCGTTGAATTCAAATCTGATGTCAGATTTGAAAAATTGACAGTTGACAGCTGTCAATTAATTGTCAAAGTAGAATAAAAAAGTAAATAATCTCTTTTGACATTAAAAGTTTATGTTTTTGAGGTCGCTGAATTCAAATATGATGTCAGATTTGAAAAATTAACAGTTGACAGCTGTCAATTAATTGTCAAAGTAGAATAAAAAAGTAAATATTTTATTATAACGGCTCGTTAATTATAGCTTGTTGACAGCTACTAACTCTCAAAATTATTGCAATCATTTAACATATGAAATGAGTTACCTAAAAAATATAAACTCATATTGTAAATATAAGATTTACACTTTATTGTGTCACCTTGGCAGTTAATTTATAGCTGTAAACTATTATTTTTTCCGACTTTACATCAGCTTTGAATTAAGCGAGCTCAAAAGATATCATTCTAAGATTAAAAATAATTTATTTACTATTTATCCCACTTTGACAGTTAATTGACAGCTGGCAACTGTCAATTTTTCAAATCTGACATCAGATTTGAATTCAGCGACCTTAAAAACATAAACTTTCAATGTCAAAAGAGAATATTTACTTTTTTATTCTACTTTGACAATTAATTGACAGCTGTCAACTGTTAATTTTTCAAATCTGACATCATATTTGAATTCAGCGACCTCAAAAACATAAACTCTCAATGTTAAAAGAGATTATTTACTTATTTATTCCACTTTGCCTTTTCAAATTTCAATAAAGTAAGCTGTGATTTGATGGTTTATAAAAACTATTTCGCGCTGTCAAGCGAGGCTTTTTACCAAAATCTTTTGAAGCGTTCACATCGATCCTCGTAATAAAAACAAAAGAAACAAATCAATGGTGATTGAAGATAAAAAAATTCAAAGAAATTTACCTGTCAAAATTTTGTTAGGTTATGTTTTTGTAAAACAAGAAAACTTAAAGAAAAATCAAGAGGAGAAGTCCAATTATTTATCCTATCGTTGTTCCTGTTAAATAATACAGATCCTGTTGTACCTGACTATACTATCCTGATCCAGTTTTATCGTGTATTAATTTATCTTGTTCCTGTTTTTGGTTTCCTAGAAGATATTGTACTAAATCCCATCTTGAACTGACTAGGAAAATAATCAGAATAAAAGTCTAAGTCGTATTAAAGGTACCAATTTACTAAATTAAATATCGATATTTAAAAATAAAAAAGGCCTTACGTTTTACAATTAATTAGGTTAGATTTTTTTTTAAAAAACTATAACTAAATTACTTAGATTAGAATATAACATTGGACTAAGGTAAGAGAGTAATCATAAGATTTGTACTAATTATTGTTGCTTTTGTAAATAAGAAAAATATTACGCTTACCTTATTCTGGCAAACAACTCTTTCACATAAAATAAAAGGTTAACCGTTATTTATTTTGAATATTAATAAATGTTTACATGTCTTTACTGAGTCGTTATTATCAATTTCTACAATCACGCGGCCAATAGAAACACTTCCTGAGTTTAAGATTCTCAAATTTTTTACTTGATAGTAGATGGCGCTCAACAAAATTATCCATAACAAATAACTACATTCTGTCTGAGTTTACGGCAGAAGGCAATAAGAACAAAAAGATATAGGTAAAATTTAAAGTTTGTTATAAATATTAAATTAACAACAAACCAAATTAAAGAGCTAAAGTCGAGGTTGGTTAATCTATTAGTAAAATCAATAATAATATTGTAGGTTATGTACTAAAACTCAAAATTAAATAAATCTAAACTAATTTTTCTTTTACACACCGATAGTACGTAACAATAAATTCCTTCTTGAGTTTCTTGACCAAGAATATTTTTATTTGTTTTTTGTTCCTCGGAATAAAGGTCTAATTCAAATTTTTTACAACGTTTCAACATATTTTTGTCATCTTCAGGTAAAAACAAAAATAATTTCAAAAATAACATTTTTGTTTTCAGCAGCTTGTTTGAGTGCTGTCAGGTTATTGTTGGTATCGATGAGAAACAAAAAAAAAAACAAATAAATATATAAATTGTCACTTTTAAAAAATATTTTCTAATTTTGCAGATGGAGAGTAAGGGCAGGCGAATGGGATATAATAAAAACAATCGAACCAATCCCCCACCAAGAAGTCCTGGTAGAAACAATTACAGTTCACAAAGATTTCTACTCCGGAGCTTTATTCAATGATATAGCATTTTTATATTTAAAAACCCCAGTAAAATTAGCAGAAAATATTAACACAATTTGTCTACCCCCCCAAAACTACCAACACAAACCAAACAGATGCTTTACCACAGGTTGGGGTAAAGACAAATTTGGACACAAGGGAAAGTACCATATAATATTAAAAAAAGTCGATCTGCCATTAGTTCCTAGAGATACATGCCAAGAAAATCTACGTAAAACTCGACTGGGGAAATTTTTTCAGCTTCATTCTAGCTTCATTTGCGCAGGTGGTGAAAAAGGAAAAGATGCTTGCAACGGAGATGGAGGTAGTCCATTAGTATGCCCATTAGAACAGGAAGAGTGGAGGTATTACCATGCTGGTATAGTTGCTTGGGGTATTGGATGTGGCGATGAAAACGTACCGGGGGTTTATGTTGATGTTGCCAAGTTTAGAGATTGGATTAATGAGCAAATGAAGATCCATAACTTGGAAACTTTGACGTATGATCAAAATGTTGGCCTTGAACCTAGATTTTAATCGGGAAAGCAATTTTATGATTATATTGTATACAAGAAATATAAAATATCGAAAAGTAGTTCTGTTTTTTTTTCTAAATTGTCAAGTTAATTTTATTCTATATACAAAAAACCATTGGAACATAAATGGGTCCAAAAATGTTTTGTGTTTCGACTTGATTTTTCGTCGATGCAGATCAGTCGTAGGTTCGGTTGAGATAGTTTGTGTGAGGGCCAAATTGCGATGTACAGTTTATGTATACAGGATGTTTCATAAGGAACGGTCAATATTTTAATCATAGATTCAGGACCTCCAAATATTAATATTTTACTAAATAACTCTGGGTCAAATGTTACCTACTACGAAAATAAAATTTATTTATCGTTTTTTTGCAATAATTTCTTTATTATTTAACATATTGACTAGTTAGTAAATCATAAGCGGGTTATCAATTTTGAGATTCCTGGCTTTTTTTAATTTTTTTCAAATCTTTATGATACACCCTGTAAATTTGAACAGAAAAGGTATACTTGATCTAATAGCATAAATTCCGCTCATTTGCATTTAAAATATTCTAGCCACATTGTCTATTTAATTTACTTTAACATCCCTTTGGTAAACGGGGATATTTTAAAGGTAGGTAGAGGTCACAAAGGGGGTTCTAAATAATCCATATATGATGGGTCTCTTAGCTTCCATAACTTGAGTTACAGGGTGTTTTATCATTTAAGCATAATTATTCATTTGGCCAGAACCTTTGAATCACTTAGTATATCTTTTCCATTTTTGGCCTACCGCTTACACTTCTCACGAATAATGTACTGAAATATTGAGAGAGATATGAAAATCCAGGTTCGGCTTTAGGAAAAATTGAAACATATTAAAAATATCAAAATAACACCCTGTATATCAAAATTTTAATATTTCCATTTTAGATTTGAATAGAAGGGAAAATTGAATTAAAACAAGTTGTTGCTGTTATCCCGCTACTGATTCAAATGGGAAAATTTTCGAAACTGAAAGTCAAATTTTAGAGAAAAAAAAGAAAAATTATTTTTTATCGTTTAATATACAGGGTGGTCCTTAAGTAATTGTACATAGAAGTATGGTAGATTCCTCACTTTAAAATATTACGATTTAACCCAACTTGCTCTAATAAAATGTTGGTAATAAGGAATATACAGGGTGTTAAAAGTTAAATTTTAAAATTTATTTTTTGCAATAACTGTAGCGTTTTTGGATGTGTATACATAAAAATTTAGAACTAGGGGATTTTTTGGGCACGGGATATCAGAATCTGGTACATACTTTGATGTAATTTGTAGAGGGCGCTAGTTATGCCACATTTGTGGCATACATGTGCGATAAACTTTTTTGCTCTTTAAGTTAGCGCTATTTTTGTAAAAGAATATTAAATCCACGTTATTTTAGTAGAAAAAAGCATACTTTTTTATTAACCTTAAAACTTAACGGTTTACGAGATAATCGCATTTTAGAGATCAGCTGCATGATTACCTACTTACTTAATTACATTCTCAAAATGTGCACCAAGTACGTCAATACACGCTTTAGGTATTTTATTTAATGATTTTCTGACATGAAAGAAGGTGTTAAGTTTAGTTTTAATAATAGCCGCAGCTTCTTGAATTTTCGTCCATAATAGTCTAAGAGCCAGTAAACGGCAGACGAAAGTCTAAAATTTTCTCAGCAAGTCACCTATACTTATATATACCTAATTTTTTCGGATCATAGTCTAAGCTGATCAAATACATGGTGTTATATTTAGGCATTATGGTGAAAAAATAATGTAAAATTTAACAAAAATAAAAATAACTCCAAAATTAATAGATTTAGGCATAGTAGACCTTTATAATTTTTAAAGGGTAATGGAATTTTATACATAATGGGATTATAAAATACAGGATGTCTGTCCTATTTAAAATAAGAACGATATTGTCGTTTGAATGTGTCATTAGAGAATGGCCCCATTTTGGACGCCCTGTATAATTTTAAACAACTCTAAATACATTTTTAGATATGCTACCATCTATAGTAAGAAGAGGGTATTGACATTAAATTTTGACTGAATCTAGTCAAGATGTCACTCTCTTCTTTTTTATCCCTTTCAGAGATTAATACAAAGTGAGTAAATCAGTAAGGAATTTTAATTTATGGTAGCACATCCAAAAATGTTATCTTATAGCAGATATAGCTATTGACTTGTACGAGTTTGGAATTTTATTTATTTGATTCGAAAAGCCTAACTGATGAAGCCGAAAGACAGAAACCGGTCTTAGGATGTCGAATCTAATAAATTAAAATTGCTTACTGATTTACTCACTTTGTATTAATCTCTGAAAGGGATAAAAAAAGAAGAGAGTAACATCTTGACTAGATTCAGTCAAAATTTAATGTCAATACTCGCTTCTTACCATAGATGGTAGCACATCTAAAAATGTTATCTTATAGCAGATATAGCTATTGACTTGTACGAGTTTGGAATTTTATTTATTTGATTCGAAAAGCCTAACTGATGAAGCCGAAAGGCAGAAACCGGTCTTAGGATGTCGAATCTAATAAATTAAAATTCCTTACTGATTTATTCTAAATACATTACTACTCTCAATTATTAGTCTAATTTTTTTCAGTTAAAATTAGATTTGGCTGATTCGATAGGTTTCGAAGTTATTGCTTTTCTTGTAATTGCTTCCATTTTTAGAAATATCAAAATATCTCGAAAAGTAAAAAGTTTAGGTATAGGGAATAGAAAGTTTATCTTATTTTTAACGTATAATATATAAATGCAACAAAATATAGGGTCTTCCATAAAAAATAATATAACTTTGATGCCACACTCTTTTGGGACAACCTGTATAATTCAAAATAATTTTAATAATCTTATTTTTTTTTTAAATCGTCTGCCACAACGTCATAACCGTGGGAATGATCTGCCATTTTGTTTTTGAGTACGTATAATAATGTATTTTGACTCTTTGTCCCACGGGAATTTTATAAAAAAAAATGCAGTACGCCCCTGGAACAATTTATCCCACATACATTCTATCCAGGGCCGGCCTAAGACCTGTGCGACGTGTGAGGTCGCACACGTGCCATTTTGGGAAGGGGCGCTGAAATGAGAAAAAACATGAAAAAATAATTCGGTAAAATTTTTTATAGTTCAGTAAATTAACGCCAGAAAAACCCCAAACCTGGGCATCAAGTCTGTCCGTCAATTTTTTTTTAATTTGCAGGTATTCATAGGTACATTTACCTCCGAAAATCTCAGCTACGTGGAATTTGTGGAAGGGTGGGAAAATGGCTCTAGAGTTCCCGAAAATCCGTTTTTCGACGATATCTGCCGAAATATGACCAAAAGTTGTCCCTGTGATTTTTTCGCAACACTAATATTTTTTTGCAAAAACGGCGTTTCCAAAATTCACAATTTTGAGTATCTGAAAATACGGCACTTCCTTATCAAAAATCGCAAAATTTTTGTGGTGAAAGAAAATAATCCTCAAATAAAAATGTCGATTTTTCATAGGGGTGAGAATTTTCTCAATTTTCCGGAAAACCAAAAAATATGAAAAAAAAAAGAAAAATGCCATCGACAAGGGAACAATGCTTTCTAATGATGTGCGTTGTGGTCTGTTAATTCGGAAATCCAAAAAAACGCCCTAAAAAAACTTGTTGTTTATAAAAATACACAGAAATAATTTATAGAATCTTTCTGAACATATTTAACACCTTGCAAAGCCCCATTATCCAAAAGGTGTCGGTGAATTTAGTCTTGATAAAAAAAATATGAATAAATTTATAGGAGGGTCAAAATATCGAGCAAAAACAAACTTTGGCCCGGTTTGATATGATATTATAGCTACAGGTTCCTTCTTTTATCTGAACTTTGAATCATGAAAAAATATTAATTTTTACGTGATTTATTGAAAAATTTGTAATCCGCTTGGGAGTGTCAGTCCTTTAGAGCATGCTCTCTAAATGCAGGACAGGAGCTAAAAATGGGGGTGCGTTTTGAAGCCAGTTATGCGGAAAAGAATCATATTTTTGACAAAAACGATAACGATCATTTTTGTAGGTAATGAACTGATCTTCATTTTCGTCCAAAAAATTCTCTAAGTGTTATATTTTCGGAAATATCGGCGAAAATAGGCGAAAAAAACACATTTTTGCGACCAATTGCCACGAGTTATTCTCGGTTAAAGATATTCCTTCGTGGGATTATGTAATCCGCTTTGGATGCCGGCTAACCATAGTGAAGTGGGGTGTGGATTGATATATGTTGTTAATTAAAAAGAAAAATGGACGCCAGGAGATTGTTTTACCCTCATCCAAAATATAGTCAATTTAGTCACTCAAGCTCCAGAATGGATCTAAATTGAGCCCACTAAAAAAAAAAAACTACGTCGCAAACAAAAATTTGCTTACCTTAATTCGGGTCAAGACTATTTGTGACTATTAGTAAATGAAAGAAAAGTAACTAATTACTAAATAACTATTTAATGTTTCCACTTAGCAAAATTGCACAGGTCAAAAAAAATAAAAAGGAATCCAAGGGATCCCACTAAAATTGCGAGAAAATTGCGCTAGTTAAAAAAAATGATTAAATTAATTAAATGATTACGAACAATAGGGGTGTTACACCGTTCGCGAGAGCTCTCAAGGTCGTTGGAATTGGGCGTAAATAAAAAAAATACCACTCGCCCCTATAAGTCGCTTACAAAATTCCAAAAAATTTAATTAGAGAAAATATATGAAAATACTAATTTAGAGACCTGTAAAAATTACTAATTAACAAATAATGTACATGAACAAATAAAAAAAATATGAAAAACTTGCGGTTGTTCTTAAATTAAATAGCGGCAACTTGCAGCTACTAACTCGTCAGGTCAGGTCAGCTCAATACGAAAATCTGGTTAACACTCTGCCCAACACGAGAATGTGGTCAACAATCTGCCCAACACGAGAAGGTGGTTAACATCCGCCCAATACGAGAAGCTGGTTAACATCCGCCCAATACGAGAACCCCTTTATACAGTGAAACATATTCATTAGGAGATAATATTAGACCTTATATTATTTAGCAAAATGTTAATATTTTAAGCTTCTGAATGCCAGATCAAATGCCAATAATAACGTTGAAATCGAAATAGTTGAGATGGAATAGTTTGTGGAACATCAGTGGAGTATAGAGCTATTGGCGAAGAACCACTATAAAAAAGCTAATGCTCCTCATTCGGAACCTGGTGTGGAAGACCGGAATCCTCATGTATGAATCTCGATTTGAACACGGAAAAGGGTGATCGCCTTTTTCCGTATACTTTGCGCAAGCCAGGTGAGCGGTATACAGTGTCATCCCCAAAGTAAGCTCCATATGGGAAACTTTTTTATTAAGGGTTTTTCGTCAAAAAAATATTCTTGATTATACGGTATTGTAATAATATCAAATCATAAAACATCAAAATAAATTAACTCAATGATTTTCTGGAGATTTTCTTGTTCAAAGGGTAAAAAAATAAAACTTCATTTAGATGGCTTCAAATCTAGATGTATTTTTTAACGCTGAACGACTGTTCTAAATAACATTTCCAAAGATTTTTCAAAATAAGGGTACTTTACTCTTGTCTCAAAATCAACTTTTTGAAGGCTCCTCCTATATTACGAGCGTTTTACTATATTTTGTTGGTGCATCTTTAGTTTTAGGGGATGCACAAACTTTTATCAAGAATAACTTCTTGTCGAAAAACCCTTAATAAAAAAGTTTCCCATATGGTGCGTACTTTGGGGATGACACTGTATATAGTATATACAGTATATTGTATTTTTTTACTCCAACACACCTCCACGCATGCATGTCTCCATAATCGGTCACTGAACACGGAGATTTTTTTGTGTCCATTAGCTTTTTTGTTCAGGATGTTGAGAACTAATACCTTTTCCACCAAAAATTAGACCTCCCGAGTGAAACCACTTTTCAATATAAGAAGTGCGGGGTCCTTTAAAACGGTAGGTGAAATATCGCAAAAAAATAATTTTAATTTCTCAACTTTAACACCCTGTATCTCGTAAACTAAGAATCTTAGGTGCTTATGTACCTAACTCATTTTTCATCATTTGTCAAGGGCTATCATAAGTCGAATATCGGAACACCCTGTATATAAAAAAATGCCCTCATTATAAAAGCACAATACTAACTCCCATGAAGGGATTCGTCGTCTCCTTCAGACAGTTAGAGATAAGCGATAATAAATCGAAAGCTTCTAACCAAATCATGAGGACCAAACCATATCAAATATAATCGAGCGCATGGAAATATCTAACTCGATCCTGCAACGCACGATTAGAACGTGTTTATACAGTTAATATGTACCTTCCATTTAGATAACCAGTGTTATTGCATAATTTAAACTAAAATATTACTATAGATAGTATAAATGGAATCAGTAAAGTTAAGTAAATTGTAATATATACTAGAGTTGTTAACGAGCCTGGACTGAGCCAAGTGCTCTTATAATTCCAGGATATTAGGTCTATTAAAATTTGTATGATCATACATGCATTAACACTCATGGGTCTTTTAATGGCTAATTGTAATTGATTTAATCTACTTTATTTCGTTTCATTGCATATTAAATCTATTTTGTTTACGTCTATATGTAATGTCTGGCCGTTCGCATTGATTTTGTGTTGTATAAAATATCTCTTTTATGTTCTATAAATCGCTTTACAGAGAGAGAGAGAGAGAGAGAGAGAGAGAATATGCTTTATTGTCATAGAAAAATTACAAAAATTTTATAGACAAAGCGAAATTAATCGTAATAAAAATAAAAATAAATTACTAGATAAAACAAAACGCAAACAAAATAACAATAACAATTGCATTGGATATGCAATATCCGTCACTATAAATTATTGTTCAAATTAAAATTTTCAAATTAACTTAATTTAATTATTGCTCCTATATGCTGCAACCCAAAAGTCTAAGACACGTTGTACAGTGTGTCTTACTACTTAAACCAAATACATAACGAATTGCTCTTTTTTGTAATTTGAAAATAGATCCGAAGTGGTATAAGCTACAAGAACCCCAGAACGGTAAACCATAGCGAAGGTGAGATTCGAATAAGGAAAAGTAGGTCATTAATGCAGTAGTAGGGGTCAGCTCTTTAGAAACAGTTTTAATGGCAAAACATGCAGAAGATAATTTTTTTGCCAAGGTATCAATATGAGTGGACCATTTCAGGAATTTGTCTATATAAAGACCTAAAAACTTAATTGGGTTCACCGTTAGAATCGGATTATTGCTTAGAGTTATAGGCTGTAAAGTTCCTCTGTAAGACATTGCTACGGTTTTACTGGTGTTGAAACAAAGCCCATTCGAGTCAGACCAAGACTTGATAGTAACTAGATCTTTGTTTATGCTAGATTGTAATGTCTGTATATCAGAACTACTCCAGGTTACACTCGTGTCATCGGCAAATAAAGTAATTCTTCCACTTATTTTTAAGTCTGTGATATCGTTGATGAATAATAAAAATAAAATTGGACCTAACACTGAACCTTGAGGTACGCCACTGCTAATTGGCAGATTTGAAGAATCAGCACCATTAGCTGCTGATTTATATTTTCTGAGTAACTTTTAAACCATTGCAAAGGAGAACCCCGTACGCCATAAATTTGTAGTTTCTTAATTAAGATTTCATGATTAACACAATCAAAGGCCTTTGCAAAGTCACAAAATACTGATGTTGTGAAAAGTTTATCATTAAGTGATGTATATATTTCATTAAGAACGGAAAACATTGCGTCACTAGTGCATTTTTTAGGAAGGAAACCATATTGACAGGGCCGGTTTAAGGCATACGCAAAGGATGCGGGCGCCGCGGCCAGGGGGGCGCCACAGCTTGAAATTTCTTTCTGAATGTAATGTAGAGGGTGGTTCATAACTATTGGGACAGAGGCTAAGGGCAGGTTATTTGGACCAAAATATGGCGATAGGACCAAATATACCTTAATAAAATATTGCTGTGGAATAAGATAAAGGGCGTTAAAGTTGAAATCTTTTTTTCGTTTTTTTCTGATGATGTCCCTGTATATTTATCAATTGTTATCAAAATCGGCACAGAGCCATAACTTTGGACAAGGAATATTATTTTATGTATTATTTCACATTTTGTTATAGGGGCGCCACGTGAATGATTCCTGATGATGAAATTAAGTGGTATCTTTTGTTGGCGAAACTTTTTAGTGACTTTGATTAGAAAATCTGACGTAAACATCTTTTCTACGTAATAATGATACTCTTGTTTAAACACGATAATTTCAACCGTTTTCGAGAAAAACGGGATTGAACAGTTCTGAGAAGGGGATTTCAAATAACAGACAATAAAAAACTTGTGACATAAGGCTTCTATTACAACGTTTTATAAAGCAGAATTAAAAAAAAATTTACATAAAAAGAGCAAACTTACATTAAATGTTCTACGTGGCCTCCTCCGACCTCTATGCTTTTTCTAATTCTTGTAATAAAGGATATCAAAGAAAACATTATAAAATTACCTGTTCAATTGCGTTTTTCTCGAAAACGGGTTAAATTATCGTGTATAAACAAGAGTACTAATATTATGTAGAAATGATGTTTACGTCATATTTTCTAATCAAAATCACTAAAAAGTTTCATCAAAAAAGATACCACTTAATTTTATCATCAGGAACCATTCACGTGGCGCCCCCTATAACAAAATGTGAAATAATACATTACATAATATTCCTTGTCTAAAGTTATGCCTCTGTAACAATTGATAAATATACAAGGACATTATCAGAAAAAAACGAAAAAAAATATCAACTTTAACGCCCTGTATCTTATTCCATAGCAATATTTTATTAAGGTATATTTGGTTCTATCGCAATATTTTGGTCCCAATAACTTGCCCAGAATTGAAGAATCAGCACTATTTGCTAAGTAAGTTTTAAACCATTGCAAAGGAGAACCCCGTACGCCATCAATTTGTAGTTTCTTAATTAAGATTTCATGATTAACACAATCAAACGCCTTTGCAAAGTCACAAAATACTGAAGTTGTGAAAAGTTTATCATTAAGTGATGTATATATTATATCATTAAGAACGGAAAACATTGCGTCACTAGTGCATTTTTTAGGAAGGAAACCATATTGATGAGGTGTTATGATGTTTTGTTTGAAAAGAAAGGGCAGTAGGCGATTTTTCATTAGCCTTTCTATTATCTTCGATAAGGTAGGTAATAGAGCAATAGGTCTATAGTTACAAGTTTCGGTTTTGTCGCCGCCCTTATGAAGTGGGATTATTATAGCTGTTTTTAGACAGCTCGGAAAGATACCAGATTCGAAGGATTCATTAATCAGCGAAGATAAAATGTTAATTACTACATCAGGTATATTTGAAAATATTTTAGTGGACAAGCCATCATTTCCACAGGAAGATTTATTTTGAATGCTGTTTATGGTTTGCACTAGTTCGTGCTTATCTACTGGCCCTAGGAAGAAACTATTAGTGACCCTTTTAGTAGGTAGGAGGAAGGAGAGAGCATCCTGGCCCGGAGCTATGTTAGAGCTGATATTCTTACTTACATTAACAAAATAATTATTAGTTCATCAGGACTAGGATTAACAGTGTTTGAAGAACGGGTTTTATTTCTTAAGTCATTTATAATAGACCAGGTTTCTTTGGAAGAGTTTTTAGCTCTTGAGATGCGATTTTTATAATAGTTTTTCTTAGTAGATTTGATAATTTTCTGATACAGTATTCTGTAGTTGTTGATATAATTTGATATTAGGGGGTTATCTGAGAATTTTTTAATATACATAAGTGACATCATATTTTTTGAAGAAATTCTTATTCCTTTAGTTGTCCAAGGTTTATGACGTTTAGTTTTAATGGGGCGAAGGGGAAATGCTGTATTGAAACACTTAATTATTTTATTTAGGAAGTCCAAGAATTTAGAGTTAATATCTTCAGAAAGACCATTCCAATTGGTAGCTAGACACAAGTTATAAAATTTTTCAAAATTACGCTGAGAGAAAATTCTACCCAACTGACTGACATTTTTTGGGGCTGCGCGTGGTACCGCAAAATTGGCAGTTCGTAGTCCGTACAATAAATTTCATATATTCTAGATTTCTTAGTATTTTTTTTAGCTTTGTAATTAATTAGCCCAAGGACACAGTAGAATCACAAAAATCATCACAAACTCGTTGATGGAGATGAGAAGTGATGAAATGGCACCAAAAAACAACTTCACAAAGCCCTTTAGCGTTCAGCCAAGTTGGGAAAGTGAAGAAACAACAACTTTCGGGAAGGAACATTGGTTTGGTATAGGCCTCGTTCAGATGCGCGCGCATCGCATTTTTTGAGGCAGCTTTTTTATATTTTAGGGGAGCTGCAAACTGCGAAACGAAATTTTTTCAAAAAATAATAAATAAAACGTTAAAATAACTTTGTTGAAAGTTGAATGAAGTGATTTGCCATGCTTAAAAGTAGTAAGTTTACATCATAATATTTTCGTAATTTTTAGTTTTTAATATCATAACCTCATTTCAGTTGTATTTTTAGAGAAATAATATAATATTCACGTAATATTATTAAGAAAAAAAATATGTGAATAGAACAATATTAAATTTACTATTTGATATAGATATTTTAACAGTCAATCGTTATTCTAAATCCGTTTAATTACAAATTTCACGTAAATCCTTATGTTAAGTTAATGGAGAGCGGCCTCAAAAAGTTTTCAAAATACTCCCTGTTTCGCTGGTGTTCCCCACTTAGTAGTCTGCATGAGTCCTATACTGATGGGTCAAAAACCGCAAGTGGAACTGGAGCTGGAATATATGGTGAAACACCTAAACGCAGCATTGGGGAATTACGCATCAGTATTTCAAACAGAAGTACATGCTATAGAGCTTTCTTTGAGGGAGAATATTGACAGGGGGTATAGAGGGAAAACAATCCTCATTTACTCTGACAGTCAAGCTGCCCTACAGGCCTTACCATGTAACAAAATCAGATCAAAATTGGTCGGGAACTGCCTACAAACCCTGCTCGTTCTGGCCAACCAAAATAAGGTAATACTTAGATGGGCCCCATGGCATAAAGGGATAAAAGGCAACGAGGAAGCAGACGCTCTGGCAAGGAAAGCCTCAGCGACCGTTTTTACTGGTCCCGAACCGGCGTTTGGCATTCCTAAATCCTCGGTCCGACTCTCGCTGAAAGAACACCGGTCACGCTGGGATCTTGTGCCGGGGTAACAAAACAGTAAACGAATGGTTAAAGCGCCATCAAAAGTAATGACAGGTGATATTCTGAATCTAAGCAGAAATCAAATAAGGCATGTCACGGGACTAATAACCGGACATTGTCACCTTAGGGAACACCTACATAAAATGGGCATCTTTCAAGATGAACCCATATGTAGACTATGCAATGAGGAGGATGAAACAGCCTCTCACATCATACTTGAGTGCCAGGCACTCACGCACTGGAGGTATAACCTACTGGGGCCGGTAAACCCACAGGAGGATTTTCCAAAAGAAAATCTGGTAAAAAGGCTACTCAGCCTGATAAAGGTAACAAACCTCTTCACCTGAACATAACGATGTAACTGACATAGTACAATAAGTCTTAAGGCTGCAGTATTGATGCATTTATAAACCTCAGTCAGGTACATCATCTTAATCAATCAGTCAATCAATCAATCAATTAATTAGCCTATTGGTCAATATTATTTTTTTTGATAAAGATCGTCTTTCCTTTGACTTTTGTAAAGTTATATATTATACAATGTGACTCAATACTATTGGAAAAAAAGTCGGAAGAATATAGATGCAACTAAATAAAGTTATATGCGTCCAAAGTTGGAATTTAAAAAATCGTCGGTTTTTAATTTCGCGACTGTTAATTTTATCGTATGTGAATGTTTGTTTTAGAAGTATAAACAGATCTACAGTCACGGTCCAATGCTAAATTTGACAAAATGCCAACCCGAAAATAAAAAATTGGATCGTATAGAGAGAAAAAATAATATGAGTTTCTGTTTCATTAAACTCGATCCTATTTGGCTAAAATACCTAAAAAAAGTTCGCAAAAGCGGTTTTTCGTGAATAAAAAAAAAGTATAGGTAATTCCAATAAAAAAAAGTAAATGAGAAAGTTTTAGATAATAAAAATATATTTCGATTCATTTTTTATAATTCTCGATGGAGATGTAACTTATCGAGATATATCGAAAAAACCGTCCAAAATTGCACTTTTTGTTTTTGCTATAACTTTATCAAATTTAAATTAGGAGGCACACTTTTAATGGGATTTCCAACAATGTATGAATTTGATAAAATTTATAGATTTTTTGATGATTTAAGGATTTATTGAAATGGATTAAATGTGTAATGGGTGCAAAAAGGTCTCAGGTGATTCTTTTTACTATTTTAGCTTTCGAAAAATTATGTAAGAGTAGTTATAAAAATATACAGGGTTAATTCGAGCGCTCTAAACAAACGTTCGAGATAATTCGAGCGCTCTAAACAAACGCTCGAGATAATTCTAGCGCCCCAAATAAACGCTCGAGGTAATTCGAGCGCTCTAAATAAACGATCGAGATAATTCGAGCGCTATAAATAAACGCTCGAGATAATTCGAGCATCCTAAATAAATGCTCGAGATAATTCGAGCGGTGTCATATTTTCTTAAATAAAAAAGAATACCTACATTTTCAATATGTCAAGTGAAATGAAGAGAAATTAAATTGTTCAAAAAATCTAATTGAAGAAATTAAGTCCAGACTTTTTGGCACACTGTATATGGCCGTAGGTAAAGGATAGTACGTAATGCGTGTTGTAAAGCAATTACGGACTCATGCGTGCGTAAAATGCTATTTACAACACATATTACGTAATATACTATTGTTATTGTTTTATAAATAAATTGTAAATTTGATGTTTTAAAACTGAATAAACCTTGAGAGTTGCGCTTATACCACCTTAACAAATGTTTTCTTTCTTCAACTGGATTATTAAAAGAAACTAATAATTGTAACCGTAATTAGGGATAGTTTTCAGCGGTAGTTTTAGGGGTAGTTTTAGGAGTAGTTTTAGGGGTAGTTTTAGGGTAGTTATTGTTGGCAACCCTGTAGACAGATGTCATCTGTCAAAAAGTGGACAAAAAATGGCGGCCAGAAGTGACATATGACAGTTGACATATGTCAAAAAATTAGAAGGGTCCTCCCAACCGAGGCAATTCCTACTCAGCCGTTGGAAAAAATGTTGGACTATTTTGTTCATAATTGGTTGGAGAATGACTTTTATCCAATAGAATTATGGAATTGTTACGGAACAAATAATGCAGCAATAGGGGAAAATAACAACAAGTTTTGACGCTGAAAAAGCAGAGACAAAGCTGACAACAATAGGACTTAATTTAGAAGGCGTGAAAAGAAAGAAGAAATATATCCAAGTGGACGAAAGAGTTAAATGTAATACTTTAAAATATTAGCAAGATGGTGATGTTGGAAAGTTTGAAAAAAATTTCCTATGTGATAAATTTAGATTCATAATCAAAATAAAAAAACAAAATAACATTTTTAAACAAATCTATAATACTATTGTATATTTATGAAATAGTAAAAAAATTATGAATAAATAAAATAGGCAGTAATTTTTATTTCTTAGCAGTTATAAATTCAGTGATTCCACAGCAAGACTTTCCCGGCATTTATAAAATAAAAATTAAAAAAATTAATTTGGTGTTCCAAATCAAATGATATTTCACATGTCAAAAAAAAATAAAACAATTTTTTAGGGTCGCAATTTTGTTTACTTTTTCTTTGTCAAATGTCATTTGGATTTTAAATTTTAATTTTTTTTGCCATTGCTTAGTTTTAAAATTAAGGAATTAAAATTTCAGGATGTATTTACAGGCCAGCTAAATATCAAATAAAAACTTTAAGCCTTATAATTTTTTCGGTATGTACATAGGGCTCCTGCGCCCCCTGGTGGGGCGATTTCAACCAGAAACCATACCAAATTTCAGCTCAATCGGATTAAGCGTGCGGACGCTATCGTGGAAGAATACAGACACACAGACTTCCATCTGCAAATTGTTTTAATCGTCTTAGGGGACTTCAAAATGGATATATCCGTCGTTATCTCAAAATTTTTTTAGCGCGTTCACAATACTTTCCCTTTGGCGAGGGGCCGGGAAAGTAAAAGTTGTACGGAATCTGGGATTCTTTTTATTTTGTTAGTTAAAATAATACTCCTCTAGTTTAAATTGTTTTTCCACTCTTTAATTACAAATTAAGCCACTGAAATTAAATTGGGTATTTAAAACGGGTTTTAACGGTAATTACGGATATTAAAAACCTTACGGTATTCCAAAACCATCATTGACGATAAAGTTATTGACGCAAAGATTAAAAATATAATTAACTAATGGATATTTTTAATTCACTGAAGTCACTTAGGTTAAGGTTAGAAGTTATATCATATTACAAAATTTACTTTTAATCTATTTTTGGTTTTAAAGAACCAATAAGTAATAGAACTTTAATTTTACATCTTGAAATTTTTGTTGTAATTTACTTTTGATATTTAGTATGAAGGTGAAGAAAAATATTCGAGCTGGAAAAACCAAAGAATAATAAAATACCAATTACTTACCCAGTTATTTTACTGAGAAAACATCTTCCTGAGATTATCTTACCTGCAACAAAGATATACAGTTATTTTTCTGTTAGTTATTATGATGTTCACATGCAGCTGATAGCTTCGGGCTGCTAAAGCTCATTTTCTGCTATTGCGACATAATATACTATTTCGCAGTTAAGGAAAATAAAATATTTTTCCTCCTACCCCTATAGAAAGTACACACTTTCCTCCCCCACATCAGGTAGGAAACTAATACTTCCCGTTCCTCCCCCTCAGTTTGAATATGTTGTAAATGATGAAACTTGTGAATCTATTATTCAAATTGTTTCCGTAATTTCTATAACATCTTGTTTCTCGTGTATTTTGGAAAAACTAAACATGAATGTTACTTTAACGTTAGGATTTTATATAAAAATTACAACTTTAGGATTTTTAGATATGTTTTTTAGGGTAAGAATAAAAAAATCATAGTATGCTGTGGCTCACTGACAGTAGGTAAACACTACGATTGACTTTAGTGTGCGTGTTACGTTTATTGAACATTTTTTGAAAAATGAAGAGCGATTCAAGTGACTGAATTTTCAAATACGCCACCTAATATTAAGGAACAAGCGTCATTAACATTACTACCACAAAAATCTAAAAACAGGTATGAAAAACAATAAACCCAATATAAACAATGGGCTGAAGACAGTAATTATTGAGAAAATGTTAACTGGCAATTTTTCACTCCAAGGAAAATCATTAAAAGCTTCAAAACTTTGGTCCAAATATTCAATGCTACGTATGTACAATGATACAAATAAAGGACAATATCGATATTAAATATCCAACATTGATAGCATATTTGAAACGTCAAAATGCCGGATACAAACCAAATAAAGCTAAAACTTTTACAAGAGAAGAAATAAATACATTCTTAAGCCCTCGATGATGTTTTATAAATTTGTTTAATAAACAATAATACTTGTGTGTTGTGTGCTTAATTATATCGTAGATTATTGATAAATACGTTATTTGTGCTTGCAAATAAATTTTCAAAAAAAAGGTTTGGGTAAGAGGAAAAATCATATGTATTACAGGGGAGTAAAGTGCCTGCTGGTGGAAAAGTGGCACTTTCCTTCCTAGTAATACAAATAGCTATTTAGAACAGGGCCAAACCAATTGACAATACCGGGTGTCCCAGAAGTTTCTGACCCATTTTAACTGCAGATATCTCGGACCTCAGAAACGATAGGGAGGTGCAGTTTCCATTGAAGAGTTTCTTTTTATATACAGTTTTTTTTCGTTATAAATGTTTATTTAGTAAAAGCTTATTAGAGGGTGTTTTAAAAAAAGGTCTTTTTCAAATGCAAATAACGTCGATTTGTTTTAACGATACACCCGATATATTTTTATTCCATCTGAAATATAGGTATAGGTAGTTAATTTTTTGTAAAATTTGCTATACATTTTTCAAGTTTGTTTTGTTATTTTCTATAATTATTTAGTTATCGTATTTCTGATTTCTAAATAATTATAGAAAACAACAAAACAAACTTGAAAAATGTAAAACAAATTTTACTAAAAATTAACATACAGGGTGCGCCAATTATTTCCACTCGATCTCTAGCACCGAAACTAAAAGAGATATCAACAAGATTTTTTGTAGGGGTAGACAGTGTCACTCGGACTACTATTTTAAAATATTTTGATGTATACAGGGTGGCTAATTTTTGTGGAATGAAAATTAATTTGGTTTTTTTAAATTGAACACTATGTATACGATTATGTCTTCTGATTCTACTTAATATTAGATATACGGTAGTTTTTTGTATTTGTAAATCCGACGCGGCGTTGACAAGTTATTCCTATTTTAAGCAGATTTAATGAAAAAACGGCACTTCAGAAATATTAGCATAAAAACCACATTTTTTAAAAAATTCCTCAAAAAAGCTACTATGATGTAAATGAAACATGCACCTATCACAATAATCGCACAACATCTTCACCTGTTGCACAGGGTGTTTGCCGATGGCGTGCCAATAGTCTAGTTTTCAAATGGCAATAACTTAATTTTTTCAAATGGGACACCCTGTATATTTTTCTTCAGTTAGAAGCTTTCCCTAATACGCATTAAAAAAATATAGGGTTTTGCACATCTAACTTTACTATTTACTTTAATAATTGACGTTAAGTGACAAACAACATATTTTACACAATTTTTAATAAGTACAAAATTTTACAAACTTTAATCGTAAGAAAACTACAATAGTGAAAGCTAAAATTTATAGTAGGTGTTCAAAATGTCTTCCATTTTCATTTATACATTTTCTTGCCCTTTTTTTCATTGATTTACGCACATCTCTTAGCATTTTCTTTCATATTTTCTTTTGTGGTAACCTCTTCGTTGTAAACAATATTTTTAATAAAACCCCACAAGAAAAAATCGCAAGGTGTAAGGCAAAGCGATCTAGTAGGCCAATTTATAGGTCCTCCCCTTCCTATCCAACGATCCTGAAATTCGCTATTTAACCAATTGCGAACATCTAATAGGTAATGGGTGTGGCACCATCTAATTGAAACCACATTCCGTTGCGATAATTTTGAGGCACATTTTGCAATAAGTTGCGAAAATCATGTTCTAAAAAATCTAAAAATATAGCTCCATTTACAGTCCCATCAAAGAAATAGGGACCAATTACATAATCACCTATTATTCCCGCCAACACATTCAAAGACCATCGATACTGTGATGTGGTTCTAAATAAATGTTCATTGTGGTCCGAATAATAATGAAAGTTGTGTCTATTTACACAACCGTTCTTATGAAACGTGGCTTCGTCGGAGAATAAAACTTTGTTTAAAAAGTTACGCTCTGTATTTATCTTGTTTATTAACCATCTACAGTATTCTTGGTGAAGCTGGATATGATAGGGGTGATATTTATTCTTTTTTATTATGCGTCTAATTGTGGTATTGGAAATATCTAACTGATTGCTTAATTGCCTTGTGCTTATATTGGGATCTTCAACTATACTGATCATTACCTTATATTCGTTGTCAATAGTAACAGCTGTAGTTTCACGTGAATGTTTTTCATACTTGACGGTTCCTGTTCTATCAAATCTATTCTTTAAATTCTCAAAAGTATCCTTTTGTACATGACGTCTTTCTGGGTATCTTTGACGATAGACCCTACTAGCAAGAAACGCATTTTTTTGATATTCACCCAGTATCCATGTCATATCAATATTTTCTTGAACACTATAATTCTTATTAAAATCCATTTCTTAAACACAATACCGATTAAATATAGTAGACGTGATACAATACAAAATTTTATGTTGACAATTAATGCCATAACAAAATATACCTACTGTCATTTTCATAGGTAACTTGATTTCTTATTAAAAATTGTTAAAATATGTTGTTTGTCACTTAACGTCAATTATTAAAGTAAATAGTAAAGTTAGATGTGCAAAACCCTATATTTTTTTAATGCGTATTAGGGAGAGCTTCTAACTGAAGAAAAATTTACAGGGTACCCCATTTGAAAAAATTAAGTTATTGCCATTTGAAAACTAGACTATTGGCACGCCATCGGCAAACACCCTGTGCAACAGGTGAAGATGTTGTGTGATTATTGTGATAGGTGCATGTTTCATTTACATCATAGTAGCTTTTTTGAGGAATTTTTTAAAAAATGTGGTTTTTGTGCTAATATTTCTGAAGTGCTGTTTTTTCATTAAATATGCTTAAAATAGATTTGTCAACGTCGCGTCGGATTTACAAATACAAAAAACTATCGTAAATCTAATATTAAGTAGAATCAGAAGACATAATCGTATACAGGGTGTTCAATTTAAAAAAACCAAATTAATTTTCATTCCACAAAAATTAGCCATCCTGTATACGGATGGCGGTATGTATATAAAGGCGGCAGCCGCTAAAGGCGGTAGCCGATAAAGGCGGCTTTTAATTATTGATGTTTATCTGGACGGTGAGTTACTTCCGCGTTGGTTATCTGCGCGCTGGCCTTGATTCACGGTGTGTGCTGTACACTGTTGCTATGCGTGAGGTTTGATTATTTTATTTCCCTCGTTGCCATGGGCGTAGGTAAAAATGTTTGATTTCTAACACAGCCGTAACAACCATTCTTATTCCCTTTTATAATTCTTTATAAACGCATTTTCATAAAATATAATATAATCGGTACTACAAACAAGACATCACTCAAATTATTCTTACCTCAAATATAACAGGAGTGATAACGTCGGTTTGTGGAACCGAAGCGTAAATAATATTCAAAATTTTTATTCAACCATACACACTAGACACTTGTCAATCTACGACAGAATAGGTACACGGACTCTGGAAAGGTAGGTACTGTGAAGTACAGCTTCAAATGAAAATGAGAACCGCAAAAATTTGAATCAGTCGGTGCGAGAGACATAACGTTATCAGCCGAGGGATAACAAAGCGTTGCATCGAAATCAGTGTTGTAGAGCAAATTGTAGAGCATTAAATTCTGCTTCTAGTGATGAATGCAATTCGATTGAACAAAGCGCTAAAAATTTTAGTGAATTTTGAAAAAAATTAAATTTGTCCTATTTCAAGTGCGTATCAAATACTATTAAACGAGCAAGGTTTGTACGTATGTGTGTTTGTGTGTCCAGAAGATCTCGAAATCCACTCGTCAGAATTCAATGAAACTTTCAGGGTAGACTAATTCCTATCTAAATCGACAGAAAATATAGGTCTCATGTCTGTGAAAATTCGATCTTCCGAGGTATTTACAAGAAAAGTTAAGCTTTTAGTTTTATTTCCTAGCAACGGCAGATATAATAACTTGTTTCTATAGTAATATATACTATAAAGGAGAGATGAGCGCCGTAAAAGTGGGCGTACTTTGCAAAATAAGTTTCTATAATATAAATAAGGTCACAGAATATAAAATATATATACGCACTTCGTAGAATAAATTTTGAAGTTATATTATTTACAAAAAATAAAAATAAACTTTATGCATCTGACACTTTAACATTGAACGAATTAAATTTAACCAATAAATAACAAGGAGGATTATATGTTGGGACTAAACTTTTTTTAATCTCTTGGCATTAAAAGTAACGCTTCAGTACTTACCTAAACTCAAAGATTAAAAAAAAAGTTAGTTCAAGAACTATCTATAAAAGTCACTGTCTTCACTAAAACTACTGGTATCACTATAATTGTCTTTTCTGAGGTTTATTATTATAGGTTCTATTAAATTATCCATTGATATATCCACTTCCCTAAATGAATTTTCCACATTTTTAACATGACCAGTGCATTTTCCCCAATGTTCTCTATTTACATCCGAAACTGCCTTCAAAAACAAATTTCGCACATCAGGAAAATTAAATGTTTTATTGTTTTGAGAAACATAACCTTTTAATAATTGTGACCAGATCAGTTCAATGGAATTTAACTCTGCGTGGTTCGGAGGCAATCTGAGAATTTTAATTCCTTTTTCTCTGGCCATCTCATCTATAATATATTTTTTGAATTTGTTTTTATGTTGCCTTGCTATTACTAATAATTCTGCCTTTAAGGATTTAGGAAGACTTATAATATTTTTAGAATGAAGCCATTTTGAAATATATATTAATACAAAATTCTGAATCAATTAAGATACATACGATACGGCTATGAATAAATAAAGTCTGACTTATCTGTCAAAAGAACAGGTTTATTAGAGTGAAAACCATGGAAACGAGATTAAATCTTGACAAAAACTATATTAGGCCGATCAGATGATCTACCTCTTGAACCTGTACTACGTTCTGCAAATTAAATACTGCACTCCTTTCTTCTGTATAGTATAGTAGTAAAAAAGTTTGAATTTATTTAATTTCTGGCGTTTTAATCTGAAAGAATTCAATTTTAAATTTGCCGCTTTATATAAAAAAGGAAAGGTTCATTTGACGGACATAAATAATTTGCTTGTCAAATGACAGCCATCTCATAAATTCAAAGTTGAAAATACAACGTTGCCAATTCAATTTCAGAAATCATGGGTTTAGGTAAATATTTATAGGAACGTTGAGTAACACTGTTAAAATGGACACTTGTCAAAATGTGACACCTGTAAAAACGTGACAACTGTTAAAATATGATACGTGTTAGAATGTAACAACTATCAAAATGAATAAATCTCAAAATGAACAAATCTTAAAATATGACACCTGTCAGAATGTAACAAATGTTAAAATGTCACACGTATCGTACTTTTCTTTATTTATTACAAAGATCTAACCTAACCTAAAGCTAATCTTTTTTTTTTTTGGCGGGTGGAAATGCTTTATGCACATCGGGTAAAGGTTCTTCCCTTCCCCGATAGTGTGAGACTACCCCTTACGGCTACCATTTTATTATGCGGACAGTTTTAATATTTAAGTTTTCATTATCATAGAGAGAGAGAAAAATAATAAATGCTTGTACACGTGTACTATTAACATAGATTTCAATTTTTTATTTTACAAGAAACTTTAAAGAGACATTTAAAATTCTCTATTTTCATAGTACATTTTAAGGTTGATTGTGACTTTGTATTTTCCAAGAACAAATTGTAATGTAATGTACGAATCAACTATTTTTGTAACTGAAAAAAAATATGATATCAATATCTGCCACACGTCGAGAGTCTGGTCACAGGTTTTTGTGGAGGTTTTTACCCAAGTATGAATATCAGACCTATAATTTTCCTTCACTGCAGATCAATAAATAATCAAATCAATTGAACAGTTTTTCTTATATAGTGATAAATAGAGTGAGCTGAGCGATCTTCTGTTGACGGGACGTGTGCCCTACACGCTGCTGTTGCCCGTCCCGGAAACGGGGCCTGTCCACCGTGACAATTCGCGAAGATCAAGCGTCAGTAGATGTTGCTCTAATAGGGTGAAATCCCCAAAAACTAGGCAACTTTTAATGCATTTAACTAACCTCTGTGACAAGCAGTTGATAAACGTCAACAACAGCTGCAGCCAATTGAAAATTAACAATGACAGCTTTTTTAATTTTCCCGCCTACTTTCAAGCCAATCGCCAATCAACTTTTTATTTATCTCCCTTTCAGTAGTTCAAGTAGATGTCGCCCACTCCGTGATTTTCGCGAATTAATTAATAATTTGTCATGTTATAAATATACTTAAATTATATACTGATTGGGCTGCTTAAAAATGTAGATTTTAATATTAAGAGCGAAGCTCGGTGACCAGATATTTTACATTATGGTCAATCGTGCACTAATTTTTTATATTAGAAAAATCGATTGAGAGTTGAAAAAAATACATGCGAATTTACAGAACAAAAATGGCATTTAGTCTTGTAATGCGTAGTATAGCTGATATAGTGAATACTCAGATAGAAGTTGTAGAGGAAAACTTGGAAATGTTATTTACCTATGAATTAGCACCGTACCCTATATCAATGTTCACAGAAGAAGAAATGCGGAAAGGGACCAAATCTGCTTTATAAAGCGCCTTTACCGTAAAAAACCAAGATACGTTAAAAAATAGTTATTTGTGTAACTAGTGCAAAAAGTGTATATTTGTTGCACGATGCATAAAGTTTGCGGCTCGAGACGAAGTCGAGAGCTGCAATCATGCTGAGTGCAACAAATATGCTTTTTGCACGTGTAGCACACAACATTTTTTCTACGATCATAAATAAAATTTAACTTTAAACTAACGATAACTTTATTAAACTACTTATTTATTTTTTTCGAATTAATTTGAGCCTTCACCATTGAATATTCTGACTATAAGGTCGATGGCTTTAGTATCTCCGATTTTTCTTTCAAATAAGCTAGGAGGACGTTCTCACGAACGTTCTGAACAAGCTTTGTGTCACACCAGTCTGTAAAGCGTTGATAACAAATTTCATAATTTTTTTTTGATTTTTCGGGTAATAAATGTGCTGTGGCTTCATTTGCTGTTTGAATTAAATCTGGACGCGTACAAATATATTCTTCTTCTTCACTATTCGAATCAGACATTTTTAACAGCTGTCAGACGCAATCCATAGCTAACTATGAATATGCTTTCGTTAGTAACAAGATTTGGATTAATCAAAACTACAGTAAAAAATGTTTCTTTTTAATATCAAACAATAATGTTTTTAATAATATTTAATGGTACCTAAGTACCTACAGTTACCACGTTTATAAGTATACTCAAATTACAAGGAAAAAATGTTTTCTTCAGATCGAACTCCTAATTACACTAGTGCAACAAAGTAAAAGTTTTAACACAGTTGCATAATAGTATACTTCATCACTGGAAGCAGAATTTAATGCTCTACAATTTTTTACTGAACATTGATTTCGATGCAACGCTTCGTTATTTAGTTATTTCGGATATACTAAACCCGCCCATGTCATTAATTCGTAATTTTCAATAAACTAAAATTAGACACGATATTACATTCTTCAGTCAATAATGTTCCTTTAATGACTACAGAATACAAGAAAGTTAGTTTAACAATGACATTGAAAAGAATAACAATAGCAATATTTATACTACACGGCTTAGCTTCATTTGCTAAGTCAGAGTTAAGCGATGAACTTAATCAGATTTTGGATGAAATGGATCAAAATAAGAATATCAATAACCCAATAGGTAGCAACAGAGGAAATGGGAGCCCGCTGGACCCGTATACAGAAGAAAATAATCGTATGAGTAATGGTAACGATGATAATAATAATAATCAAGAGTTGTTCCAAGTTTCTAAAAATGTTGAGTGTACAGACAAATGTGTTCCTTTTTATCAGTGTAATAATGGAAGTATTGTTACTAACGGAGAAAGTCTTATTGATATAAGGTTAGTTGACTTTATTAACACGTAATTTTTTATTAAAATTTACGATTTCTTACGGGTAAACGTAATTTAAAGAAATTAAATACACAATCTGAAAAGGCTAAACCATTGTATAAAGATAATATAGTAGTATCACACTCTAGTTAAAAGGGTTTGATGCAATCTCGCGCGCCATCTATTGACGATTTTATAAGGTTCTTAATTTCTGATGCTGTACAGATACGCCCTCTACATCTTTACCAAGTAGTTCCTTCAGCTATTAAGGTTGTCTGTAATATTGCACTTACGTATTTAATAATAAACAGATATTACATTTTCAAAATTCAATCAGGATTTTCTACAAAACTGCGTGATTAGTCATCTTTATTTACTAATAAGGATAAAATTTATGATATGATGCGCTATATCAATTCTGTTTAGAATTTTGAGCAGCATTGAAATATGGAAGAATATACATTTTTATTTTAAAAATAGTGTTTATTTATTTATATAAATTAGAAATTATTTTTTTTTAAATAGTTAAAAATACACTTTATAATGTACAGACGATGTTACCTCAAACAGGACAAGGTACTGGGTTTCAGTAAAACACTAATTCGCATTTAATACTTTGCTATATTTTCCTTACAAATGATGAGTGTTGTTTATATGGCAAAGTTTATGTAAGTATTTGGTTAATATATTTAAACAGTTTAATTACTAATAATATCTCCTTTTAGAATAACAAAAAGCAAGGAAAAATAACGTTTAGATACTGCAGTTTTTTTTTAGCGACACTTCTAGAAGATTTGCTTTACAAAGTAGCTTTTAATTATCAGGAAATTTTGTAAGGGTAAGTGTTGCAAATGATTGATTATATTAACTAAAATATGATTTTAAATTTTAATAAATTTAGGAAGTGATTGAGTATGTTAAATAACCTATGACTTTGAATTTTAATATAGTTTTCTTATTTTTACAGCTTATCTGTTTCTCCCGATGATCCTGCGTAGGGTTCCAATTCCATTCACCAATTATACCACACCCTGGTTGTAAGAATGACTCTGCTACTTCAAAAACACAGAAACGTTGTACTTGATATCTAGTACCCAAATTATGTCTAGTTTTATAATTGTTTATAATTTGATGATAATTTCTTGTAAGTTTTCTAATTATCAAAGTTTCTAAGTTTTTTTCTAACTTGGCCTAAAAATAGTTTATTTTATGTAGAATTTTATAAGGAAAATATATTAATTTATTTTCAAATTATATTTCAAACCTACCTGGGGTGGTGTGGGGCCAAATGTAGCTTCAAAAGAAGTATAAAGTAAAACGGGAAAAATTATTATTTGTGAATTTTTCAATCCTCAAAAGTAGAGACTTGTTTAAAACTTTCACAAACAAATTAATACTTGAAATAATAATCTTTTCCTTTTATAAATCCGCAAAAATGCGTTAGAATTCTTCGTCTGAAAACGTGCTCTTTTTAAAAAAAAAAGCCTGAAAAAGAACCTGTCATTTTTTTGTATTCCCCAATGCCGATTTTATGAGATAGTTTTGGTATAATTAGATATTTACGGTTGGTCATATGATAAATGAAGGTACCATTAGATATCTAGTCAATCAAGTTCTGTGTTTCTGATAGTACCAGTGGATAATAAGGATAGAATGAAAAAGAAGATTTTAAAATTTGACCTTTAACTGTTTAGATTTTAACCAGATTTTGTAATGCGAAATAAAATTAGAAAATAAATCTTTTAACCCATAACAACGATTTTCAAGAGGGGGAGGCTGTCTTACACCCGGGTGGCGAGGGTCTTGAGGTTATGGAATATCCCCCCCAGGAATTTTATTAAATATAAAGTACTTGAAAACTTCTTTTCGGGCTATTTTAAACCAAGAAATTTACATTTTCTCCCAACGTAACATGAAAACCATTTTATTCCAATACGATACATTTATATATTTATTTTAATTAATAATAATGTGCAGTTTCAAAATCTTGAAAAAAATTAGCACTGATAAAGTTAAAAAATTGAAAATTTGCATGGGAACTTTTTCGATTGAAAATTAGGTTTCTTTTTACATTTAAATTCATATAAAATCGAAAAATAAATATTTTGCTTCGAAAATTATTACACCTTATTTCAAACTCAAAGAAGAACGTTTTGACCAAGTTTAAAAAAAATATTAATAACTTCGGGGGGGGGGGGGGGAGATTGCTCCCTGCATGTCAACGGATTTTTTAGCGTTCTTTTTACGTTTTCTGAAGAAGGAAAATATACAATTATTGACATTTGTACAGTGCAGTACCACTACCACTGTACTTATATAAACAGTAAAACAAAGTTGAGTTTTTTTAAATGACTGTAATGTAAGAAAATATAAAAAAATACAGAACAATATTCCATATTCTAATGAAACCAGATAAGAGTTTAGAAGGTGGACCAGTCAGCAGTCCACCCGGCTGGCATGCGCGAGCGCGTCAATAGCGCTATGCTCGGCATATGCAGTCAACATCGGACCACATCGTCTATAATATGTTCGTAAAAGCGAGTCAGTAGAAGTTCGAGTTTGTTTACAATGCAGTAGGCGCACTAGAATGTGCTTTGGATGCGCGTGCTTATTTGCCAGGGTTGGGATGGGAATCTAATTTTAGTATGCATAGGAAAAATCCTGGTGTAGGCAAGGGCCGTACCTTGCCCATATGTATGGGCGCCCTTGTAAACTGCCGACCTTTTGATTACAATTCACAATTGCCCTTTACTCACAAAAATAAAAGATTAATCGACTTACCTGTATGATGATTAATCTTAATTTTCCGAGCTTGTCCGTAGATATAATTACACCCTGTAGTTTCCTGTTTTCGGTCCTCGCTGTTACGTTTTTATAGAATACTGATAAAATAGTTTTGAATGATTCATCGGTAATATTCCTCGCTCTCACCTATTAGGCAATGATATTCATTCCTTTTTTTTTGTAATAAAATCCCATTTTCCTTCGCTTGTCCTACGATATAATTACACCCTGTAGCTGTTTAAAGTAAAACAGATTTTATTACAAGGAATTTTATTTCCAATACTTCAGGTAATTTATAAGTATATGGGATCTTATTTCTAAACACATTTATAAATTTATAACCACATCTATATGTTAAATAAGAAAGAATTAACTTTAAGTGAAAATTAAATTATGTCTAAATGTATACAATGGTACTATCAAAGTTCTAATGTTTTTAAATCTTAACCTAACCTATATCTATAATCGATTTAGCAAATGAATCTGATTGTGGCAGTACTGGTCTATTGTAAAATTTGAAAAATGTGTCTGAACCCATAGACCAGCCTGCTGCGTCTTTAATTTGATAAATACCTAGCCCAGCTCTAAATGCGGCTGAGGTAGCAGAGTGTCTTACACTGTGGCTGTTAAATAGATCTGTGTTTACCCCGCTGGCTAAAAGAACCTTCTTTATCCACTTACTGATAGTTTGAGGGTTTGCTGAGTGAAACGGCTTTTTGCAAGTTAATACCAGATATTCACAGTTATTGTCTCTATAAGATCTCGTTTTTTCTATGTAATGGTCGATAGTAGAAGCAATACATAATTCGGGTTTCTCTCTAAAATATGGGAATATGAGTAAGGGTTGATTTCTATTTTTTCCAGACGTTTTGATTCGATCTATAATTTTTATCTGTATTTTATCTTGACTTCTAAAAATACATTCTATCTTAATTTTTGATAGAGTTTGTACTCTATGTGCAGATGTTAGAGCCATCAACGTAACTAACTTAAATGTTAATTGTTGAATTTCTAAAGTATCTAAGGGATACATTTTTGCCAAATAATTCAAAACCGGTGCGGGATCCCAGGTGAATTTGTATTTAGGTTCAGGTGGTTTTATATTATAAATTCCTTTTAATAATCTGTTTATAATTTGTTCATCTTTAGTATCGTATGGTTTAAAAATTAAGTTCAAAGCTGATCTATACGAGTTTATGACTGAATAAGAGTTATTTGCAGTTAAGGTCTCTGTTAAAAATTTCAAAATTGAATTTAAATTATAAGTGAATGGATCTTTATGTTTAATTTGGCAAAATTTCCAAAAGTTTTTGTAACATATGGAATATTGTTTAAGGATACTCTCGTTTATAGAACCAATCAATAACGGAATCGATTATTCAGGAATATTTTTCTTCAGCAATGCTCTCCGGATATATGTCCTGCCACCAGGGTAATCTTCTGATGAAGAGGGTGACTGTCCCTGAAAGGGGATAAAAGTAAGAACTCTTCTGATTCGAATCTAAGAGGCTTTTGAATCAATAATCCGCGAAAATCCGGATACCACGGTTGGCCCGGCCACTCTGGCACTACCAAAATACCTGATGCCTTCTCCTGAACAATCTTATCTATCACTTTTGAAATAATAGCAAACGGTGGAAAACCGTAAAAATTAATATTTTTCCTTGATACAGTAAATGAGTCCACTTCGAGGGCATCAGGATCTGGAAACCAAGAAACATATTTCTGACACTTAGCGTTTAATTTGGTGGCAAATAAATCGATCTCCGGATTACCAAATTTTTCTGTTATATGCAAGTAAGCTTGTAAGCTTTTGTAAAAACTTCTTCATTAATGTTCTGACCTAAACCTAAATGTTTATTCCACCACAACAATTCAGTTTTTATTGTTTCATTGATAATCATAGTCTTGTTATAATCTTGATGATTGGAACGTAATGCGTTATATTTTTCTCTCTCTAAAACCTTTAAATGATATCTGCCATATTGGGTAGCAGGGCAAGCTGCTACCAATTTTCCAAGTAATATTGCATACTCTCTTATTACACAAACTGGTTTTTTATTAATTTTTGTTATTAATATTTTAACATACTGCATCTTTTCTTCTGGCAGAAATATCTTCATAGTAATAGTATTATACATAAACCCTAAATATTTTAAACATTGTTGTGGAGTTAGGTTACTTTTTTCCCGATTTATTATAAAACCTAAGTTACTAAGTAAATTTAAAACTGTTAAGGTATCTTCTTTACAATGCTGGTAATTTTTTGCTATAACTAAGATATCATCTAAATAAATTACAAGAACTATGTTTTTCCTTCTTAAAAAAGTTACTACCGGTTTCAGAAGTTTGGTGAAAATATATGGTGCCAGATTCAAACCAAAAGGCAAGCAATTAAACTCAAACATATTGTTTTGATATTCAAATCTTAGATATTTCCTGTAGGCTTTATTTATAGGTAACAAAAAGTACGCGTCCTTCAAATCAATTTTGGATAAAAAACAGTTTCTTGATATTCATTTTAAAACCGTTCTATGGTCTTCCAACTTAAAATGGGGTGCTTTTATATAAACATTTAGTTTCTTTAAGTTAAGAACAAATCTATAATTTCCATCCGCTTTCCTAATAAGAAAATAATGTGATAAAAACTGCCCCATCTTTGGTTTGCATCTTGAAATAGCTCCTAGATTTAATAATTTATTAATTGTAATTTTATACTGAGTCTTTTCAAGAGGCATAAACTTTACCGTCGGCCTTATGCTTTGTTTCGGTTTTGTAGTAAATGGAATTTTTATTCCTTCTACCCAACTTAGTAACAGATAGTTATTTGTTACTTTTTGCCATTGCCGAATATGATTTTTTAAAGATTCTGCCTATTTGCCTACCTCATCTAAAATCTTCGATTCCTGCTCATTTCCCTTGCCGTTTTGTTCTTCTTCTCCCAAGCGTACGACCTCTTCGTCTCCTTTTCTCTCCCTCCTTGTTTCATTCTTGTCTTGTAATATTGACGCGGGTAGTTTTTTGAACTGCTGGGTTCTCGTGACAATGTTGAAGCCTTGTTGGAATAGGACGTTGCTGGCTTTTTCTTTATTTCCGTGCTTATTTTCTTCATTGCTTGGCTATTTTTTAGTTCATCCCCAAATTTGTTGCCAAAGAGACATTCGTCAATTGGAGACGATTCTATAAATTTTTTACACTCTGCATTTAAGTACGGTATGATTTTATAACGTCTGTGTTGCGAAATACCATTAAACGCACTTGCAAAAATTTGTGCAGATTCGACCAGCTTCGTTATAGTTTCATTCTCTGCTTGTTTAGTTAAATGGTTGTTAATAACCGACCCCATAGCTGCAAGACCATGGGATAGCTGCTGCTGCAGAGACATCATAAATTTGTCATGTTTCATTACAAAATCTGGAAGACAAGGGATAATTTCGCCGTTTAATTTTGGCGGCAGCAGAGCTTTGCAGTTTTTTGGGGTGGGATACTTGGTCATTAACTCTGCTCTTTTTTCTTTACCAATTCCTTTCTGTAAATAAGAAGTCCATCTCAGCACAATCTCTTCGTGTATTTCTTCCCCTTCTTGTGCCGTCTTCTCTGGTATTTCACCCAGTAATTGAAAATTGATACCGGTTTCTGCTGTAATCCCCACCGCTTCGTCACCATTCCCCGCGGCTCCGCCAACAGTCTCCCCGGCTTCGAAATTTTCTTCTGGTATCTCTCTAATTTCTAACGGATCGGGTGCCATTGGCTGGTCTTCCTCATTTTCTTCTGAAGACTCTGCAAAAGGGCAATCCATTCACTATTTGATGTTGCCTTTGATTTATGGGGATCATGTGGTCTTTTTCGGTATTTGAGTAACGTGTGTTACTCCTCATAAATAACATCGAAATTTATTTATTTTATGGAGATCGTGTAATCTCCTTCCGTACATGAGTAACGTGTGTTACTCCCGAAAAAATAATATCAAATTTTTATATCCTCGATCTCTCTAAAACATTCACTGTGATTATAAATGATTATTTTTTTCATCTGTCAATACAGTCAGATTTTGTGGTTTCAGCCAATAACAACTCAGGATCCTAACCAATCATTGTGTTTTATACTGATAAAACCGCTTCATGGTTTTTGTTTTTTGATTAAACTGTGTTTACCTATTTAAGATGTCAAATGTAAACATTTATCAATTATTATTATACTAAAATGAATTGCAAATCTATGTTAATAACCAAATTTCAAAATGTATTTGTAAACTAACCTGTTTTTATTAGTTTATTTCAACATTCATTTAACATTTTTAGATACCTCACTTTAACACTAAACTTAAAATTAATTAAATTAAGAAAGACTTCATTTCATTCTTCTTCTTCGCTTTTATTTACAGCGGCGTTTCACGAGGTAGCCAGTCAAAAAATCGCCTTGGTGGCCCTGTATGTAAAACTATAACAGCTCAGGTTTCAATTTAAATTGGTAAAGAAAATTTTCAATATTTGTGTGTAAAGTGTCTTTTGCATAAATGACTATGTTCTCTGTTTTTAATACAAAATGATTCAAAAAATAATCCTTTCAAATACGACTCGTCCTCTGAAATTTTATAGATTAAATTTTTGATCTTCATACTCAAACGCCTTTATTTTAGGCAAAACCAAATAAAGCCGTTTTTGTGAAAACCAAAAATTTAATCGATAAAATTTGGAGGACTCGTGGTATTACCTTTGATAAATCCACAACTCCAGTGATGTCATGTAAGAAATAAATATACCATGACTCACGCACTGACCTCTTCATACACAACACACTTCACCAGGTCAAGTGGTTTGATCCTCTTTAATGATTGTAAGCTCCTGCATTGACATGACATGGCATTCTCCCATACTTACCAGAAAATGTTACAATATTACAAAGCTACTACAATATTTTTTCAGTTCTAATGAAGTTTTTCTTTGGATTCAGATTGATTTTAAGATCACCTACTACTTTCGCGTTAACAAAGGTGACGTTTTCTGGTATTGGGTTGAAATAGAGACTGGAAAAAAAGAGGTGATATGTCTCTTGATGTTTCTGAAAGCTTTCCAGAAAGAAAAGTTACAGTTTCTTTTTCTAACATCTTTCCTCAGCTCCATACCTTTAGTTGTCGTTAATCTGGAGTTAATCTGTCCAGGTGTACAGTAGATGGATCCGATTGTTGTGGATTTAATCCCAACTATTGTAATTTAAATATAAATCCATTGCAAAAGACATCCTTGATGTTTTAATTATAAATGCAACTGCTTGATTGACTAATAGACGAGTAGTGCGATATATTTTATATGATTATTTTTTTCATCTGTCAATACAGTCAGATTTTGTGGTTTCAGCCAATAACACCTCAGGATCCTAATCATTGTGTTTTATACTGATTATTTTTTTCATCTGTCAATACAGTCAGATTTTGTGGTTTCAGCCAATAACAACTCAGGATTCTAACCAATCATTGTGTTTTATACTGATAAAACCGCTTCGTCGTTTTTGTTTTTTGATTAAACTGTGTTTACCTATTTGAGATGTCAAATGTAAACATTTGTCAATTATTACTAAAATGTATTGCAAATCTATGTTAATAACCAAATTTCAAAATGTATTTGTAAACTAACCTGTTTTTATTAGTTTATTTCAACATTCATTTAACATTTTTAGATACCTCACTTTAACACTAAACTTAAAATTAATTAAATTAAGAAAGACATCATTTCATTCTTCTTCTTCGCTTTTATTTAAGGCGCCGTTTCGCGGGGTAGCCAGTCAAAAAATCGCCTTGGTGGCCCTGTATGTAAAACTATAACAGCTCAGGTTTCAATTTAAATTGGTAAAGAAAATTTTCAATATTTGTGTGTAAAGTGTCTTTTGCATAAATGACTATGTTCTCTGTTTTTAATACAAAATGATTCAAAAAATAATCCTTTCAAATACGACTCGTTCTCTGAAATTTTATAGATTAAATTTTTGATCTTCATACTCAAACGCCTTTATTTTAGGCAAAACCACTCAAACAAACTGATTTAAGATAAAATCAGTTTGTTTTCGTGGTTTTTCCAAATAAAGCCGTTTTCGTGAAAACCAAAAATTTAATCGATAAAATTTGGAGGACTCGTGGTATTACCTTTGAAAAAACTTACCAAAAGTCGAGCTTTCTGAATCGTCTATCTCCTGGAAAGCTCTTTGCAAAGATTCTAACTGCTCCTTGAGCCTTTTCATTTTTTTGTTCTTCATCGCAGACCCTGGACGTTTTGGCATTCTGCTTATTTTTACACAATTTTTTTAAAAAGCACTGAAATAAAATTCCGTCTAACGATAACGAGGTACGAAAAAGGAATGAATATCATTGCCTAATAGGTGAGAGCGAGGAATATTACCGATGAATCATTCAAAACTATTTTATCAGTATTCTATAAAAACGTACCAGCGAGGACCGAAAACAGGAAACTACAGGGTGTAATTATATCGTAGGACAAGCGAAGGAAAATTACTTACAGACTAGTAACATACTCACAAATTGGCAACCCTGGTTTCTCCGGATATTATTAAATATTTTTGGCCTTCAATTTCATACATGACTTGTGTCCACAGGGAGTGCTGCCATCTACCTTCCTTTCACATAGTCCTACTGATAAAAGTTCGTAAGGCTATACTACTATATTATTTTTATACAATAGCTAAACATTGCAACTTGCTAAGCAACTTTTTATCTCAAGCGGCAAAAGTAGTATTTTCCGCTCTTAATGCACAATATTTATAGCTTAAACCTTTTTACGATTTAATTAATCGAAATAAGTGTTTATACACTTATCGATATTTTAACTTTATTGACAGCGCATGTACCTATTTCGTTATAATTTCATGTCTCGAAAACTGTAGTATGGTTATTTATTATTATTTAACTTTCGCCTGCGGCTTCATTTCGCAATTGGATTTTTATCGTTAGCACATTACATGTTCTGTCATATTTTACTAATTCAATTTACATTATATTAGCCCCATGTGAGTAAACTTACTAATATTCTTTTCTTGATAGATGTTCTTGACATAAAAGAAAATCAATACTGAAATTTCATGTTTCAGCTTCAGCAATTTGGGTTGAGCGTATAATATTTCAGGTGCTGCACATAAACTTTTTTAGGACGTATCAAAAGTTAATTTCAGAGTCATTCCCTTTTTTTCCATATTTCTATACAATCTTCATTCACCTCTATATACCCCAGTCAATCTGTCATAATTCAATGTGAAATTTACATAAAATGCTACCCGAAAACAAAAAATACAGTTATGTAGGAAAAAAAATCTAAGAAAATAACGTCAAAATATTCACGGATTTCATTGGCGAACCTAACCTAAAAAATTCGTAAAGTTGAAAAAACGGTTTTTTTTAAATAAAATAAAAACTCTCGTTGAATCGAAATATAGTCAATGAGGAAGTTGTAGATAATAATAAAAAGGTGTTTCGATAATGGGCTGGATGCCAAAAAAAAAGGCAAAACCCAAAAAATTAACTCTTTCATTTTTGACTTTTATGAATTGTATTGCATACAATAGATGTCCCTGCACCCCATGTCACACTAAAACCAGTTTGTAGCCCTCAGATATTCAGCTGACGGGGGTCTGAACTTAACCTTTCTTGAGGGAGGTTCGAAATGATTTCGTACTCCAAAATATTCGACTCGCGTTAAGTGACAAATTGAGCGTTCCACGATCTCAAAACGATTTAATGGATGGTAATGTTGAAGATATGTAGAAAGAAATTGTTCGAAATGTTCTATATTGTATGATTAAAAGAGTGTTGAGTGTGTACATTTCAAAGACGCGTATGAATGTGATAACCTAAAATAAAGTATGAAAATAGTTATGTTCCCAGGAGATCCCAGAATTTTGTACGGTGTAGAATGTTACAAATGTTATTAAGATTCAAAATCAATAAAAACTTCTTGCGCAAAGTTGCGAATTTGGTTTTGGGAACTAAAAGTTGCATGTCGTGTCACACTCAGAAGATCTTTTCCTGCGCATAGTCCCGAGCAGGTGTTACACTAGCCCGATTTGCGCTCTGCGATTTTCATAACAGATATTATAACTGCCTCTCTTGAAATATAATTTTAAATTCACATCATAATATTTTACAATTAATGAGAAAAGAAATATTTGTTTAAAAAAAATGAACTATAAGAAAAATAATAAACCATCTTCCCATCACACTTTTATCCATACTTAGGTTTGGCAAAGTTTATATATAATATAAACTTTCGTGTTTTATTTTTAAATTTTCTTTATTTTTTTTATTTTGTATAAAATCCACTTTCCTAAATGAATTTTCCACCATTTTAACATGATCAATGCATTTTCCCCAATGTTCTCTATTTACATCTGAAACTGCCTTCAAAAACAAATTTCGCACATCAGGAAATTTAAATGTTGTATTGTTTTGAGAAACATAACCTTTTAATAATTGTGACCAGATCAGTTCAATGGGATTTAACTCTGCATGGTAAGGAGGCAATCTGAGAATTTCAATTCCTTTTTCTCGGGCCATCTCATCTATAATATATTTTTCGAACTTGTTTTTATGTTGCCTTGTTATTACTAATAATTCTACCTTCAAGTATTTAGGAGGACTGTTAATATTTTTAGAATGAAGCCATTTTGAAATATATATTAATACAAAATTCCGAATCTATTAAAATACATACGATACGGCTATGAATAAATAAGTTATGACTTATCTGTCAGAAAGGTTTATTACAGCAAAAACCATGGAAACAAGATTAAATCTAGACAAAAACTATATTAGGCCGATCAGATGTATTAAAATTTAAATTTTAACTTCAAATAAGCATTGAAGGATGAGGTAAAAATAAAATTTCTACCTCTTGAACCTGTACTACGTTCTGCAAATTAAATACTGCACTTCTTTCTTCTGTATAGTATAGTAGTAAAAAGGTTTGAATTTATTTAATTTCTGGCGTTTCAATCTGAAAGAATTCAATTTTAAATTTGCCGCTTTTTATCTATAATGACCTATAAATTTTGACAACTACTGACACGCATAGCTCTGGTTAAACGTTAAGAAAATGGGACCGCCTGGGATTTTCATAGATGCTATAAAACATGATAAAATAGCAATAGAAATTTTTGGGCGGAAAAATATTTTTCACATTTTTTTATGCTACAAATGCCCAAGTAGCAATTTATAACCAGAATAAACCTGAAAAGTATAAAAAAGGAAAGGTTCATTTGACGGACATAAATAATTTGCTTGTGAAATGACAGCCATCTCATAAATTCAAAGTTGAAAATACAACGTTGCCAATTCAATTTCAGAAATCATGGGTTTAGGTAAATATTTACAGGAACGTTGAGTAACACTGTTAAAATGGACACTTGTCAAAATGTGATACCTGTCAAAACGTGACAACTGTTAAAATGTGATACGTGTCAGAATGTTACAACTGTCAAAATATGACACCTGTCAGAATGTAACAAATGTCAAAATGTCACACGTATCGTACTTTTCTTTATTTATTACAAAGGTCTAACCTAACCTAAAGCTAATCTTTTTTTTTTCGGGGGTGGAAATGCTTTATTTTATGCACATCGGGTAAAGGTTCTTCCCTTCCCCGATAGTGTGAGACTATCCCTTACGGCTACTCACTAAAACCACCCCACTGAAACCACTATGCTCTACACGCTGCTGTTGCCCGTCCCGGAAATGGGGCCTGTCCGTCGTGACTATTCGCGAAGATCAAGCGTCAGTAGATGTTGTCCTAAAAGGGTGAAATCTCCAGAAACTAGGCAACTTTTAATGCATTTAACTAACCTCTGTGACAAGCAGTTGATAAACGTCAACAACATCTGCAACCAATTGAAAATTAACACTGACAGCTTTTTTAATTTTCCCGCCTACTTTCAAGCCAATCGCCAATCAACTTTTTATTTATCTCCCTATCAGTAGTTCAAGTAGATGTCGCCCAGTCCGTGATTTTCGCGAATTAATTAATAATTTGTCATGTTATAAATATACTTAAATTATATACTCATTGGGCTGCTTAAAAATGTAGATCTGAATATTAAGAGAGAAGCTCGGTAACCAGATATTAATTCACAAAATTCCTACATTAAAAACAAATAATAAAGATGGCGTATTTAACTAATTCAAAATAAATTAACGGAATTAAAGATGTCCTGTCAAAATGCAATTAAGGTACCTCCTTATTGCATCAACTTTTCTACCTATATATAATTTTTTGTTGCTGTTTATTTATTTACATTCTGTTCTTTGAGTCAGTAGTGTTAAGAATTGTGGATAGTTTTTAGTTTTTGAGTAAATATTTAAAAAAATTATATTTCAATCCGAATATTTTCCATTTTATACTGTAATTAAATTCGTATTTAATGTATTTTTTCCAGGATTATCAACAATTTTCACTCCAGTTTAAATTAACCATTTAGATTCTTTTTTAAAATTTGGATTTAAAATTTTCGCAGAACACAAATATCAAATTTTGATAATAGAAGTTGCTTGTGAGTAGTGTAAAGAAATACTTCCGGTCCGCCATTTTGTTTTTTCGCAAATTAAATTCCAAATTTGAAATCAGCGAGTTCAAAACATAAGTATACCGATTCCTACCAAAATCGTATGCATTTTACTCCAACAACTGGTCACATCCGGTCCGCCAATTTGTTTTTTCGCAAATTAAATTCCAAATTTGAAATCAGTGAGTTTAAAAACATAAAGTAACCGATTCCCACCAAAATCGTATGTATTTTACTGAAACAACTAGTCACTTCCGGTCCGCCATTTTGTTTTATCGAAAATTAAATTCCAAATTTGAAATCAACGAGTTCAAAAACATAAGAAACGCTTCCTAATTTTTGCGTGTACGCCCCGGTTTAATTTTGCTGTTTTTTGTTGGCATCCAGCCCACTATGGACCGTCTCAAAGTATCGATTGTCGAGGTATATCGAAAAAACCGCCCAAAATCGTTATTTGTTGGTTTGCTATAACTTTTTCAATTTTTCATATAATGTCTTGATATTTACAGTAAAAATATCATATATACATATAAAGTTATAATTTCTAAAATTCTCACTGATTTTTATGAAATTGAAGATATATATTAAATTAATAAAGGCATAACAAAAAATCTTTGCTGCTCTAAAGTGTATGCTTAAATTTACAATTTCGAAAACAAAATCGGTTTTTGCGTTACCGATATCTCGAAAATTAAAAAAAAAATCGAGAAACTAATAGTACCACGTGAAAGAGCAAAAAAATTTGACTAAGATTTATATTATTAATTATTTACCTAAATTATTAAAAATATGAAAACAACTTAGAAAACTCTACGCGCGCGCGCCAAATCGTTCGGCAAAAAACAAAAGTATCTTTGCCTAAAATGTAAAAAAAGAATTTTATTCTCAGGAAGCTATTAGTTTTTAACTTTTTTTTTGCTCATAGAAAATTTGACCGGAAGTTTAATTTCTAAAATTCTCACTTCGCAACTCTTAAAAGTGTGCTTTTAAAATTTTACTAGTATAATATGAAATGTGCAGTTCCGAAAACTTGAAAAAAAATGAACACTGATAAAATTAAAAAATTGATAATTTGTTAGTGAACTTTTTCGATTGAAAATTAGGCTTTTTTAATTTAAATTCGTATAAAATCGAAAAATAAATATTTTGCATTGAAAAAATTATTTTTGCGGGAGATAAAAATTAAAAACTAAAAAAGCGGTTTTTAACGATTTTCTCAATAATTTTGAAGTTATGTTGAAAAATGATTAATACAAAAGTTTTACATTTTTTAATTATCTACAAATGTTAGATTAAACTTTTTTCGATAGGATGCATGTTTCAGCCACAAATCGTAAAAACCAATATCCAACCCTCAAGTTGTATATTTAGCTACCCCCACCCCCTTTCAGAACTTTTAATTTGTCCAATTTATTTTTTTTAATTTACTTATAATTTTCCCTACATTTTCCGACCATCCACATACTGCTAAGAATTTTTTTATGAATTCGGGTACTTAAAATCGGTTTGGACTTGGTCTACAAACATCATTCAAAACCAACGAAAACTTATTGATTAGTTTTTATTATTGGCAGGGCATGAGATTCTGGTGACCTTTGATTAACAACGCAAATCTATTCAAAACTATTTATTAACCCTATAAACAGGAAAATTCCACTGAAACTCAGGTTGTCTTGGTGTGTCTAGAGTTCTTGATGACAGCGTTGCCAAACTTTGGTGAATTACTCATAACTTTAAAATATCAATAGCAAGACAGTTTTTTTTAATATAATAAACTAATATCTGTCTAACCAGTATCAGATAAAAAAGATTAAAGTTGTTTAGCATCAAACAACAACATACAGGGTGTAAGCGATATGATGGCCATTATTTAAATGGGTGATAGGGGAGGTCAAAACAAGAAAAAAAGTTCATATAACATAGGTTTTCGAAAAATTCGACTTTAAAATTAAATACAATTTGGCAACGATGCGATGTTCGAATAAAGTAGGTAGTAGTGCAAGGCGCAAATTTTTTTATTTTAAAATGTTAAAAGCAAAACAAATACATTTTTACTTACCGATAATTGTCTGATCACCTTATCTGGTTGTAAAAGTTATTTAAAATAAAGTTTTTAACATGTTTTTCTGGATAAACACTTCACACGTACATCACACACCCTGCACTTTATCCTAAAAGTTGTTCAAAGTGTTGTCCCCGACTTTCCACACAAGCTTCATTACGACGAATCCAGTTTCTTCTTACGTTGGCTACTCGCCCCATCAAAAATTTTTTCACGAAGTTGTGCTTCAGTTGTAACTGGACCTTCGCCATAAACCAACTCTTTAAGGTCCCCCCAATACCAGAAATCCAAGGGATTTAAGTCAGGAGATCTTGGTGGCCATTTTCGGGGATCGGGAGCGTTTCTTCCAATCCAGCGATTTGGATATTTTTCATTCAAGTACTGAATGACGCCTCTAAAAATGTGTGGTGGTGCCCCGTCATGTAGAAACCACAAATTTAGTCTCCGTTCTAATGGCATGTTATCCAAGGTCTGTTCTAAAAGTTGTGGTAGGTTATTGGTTAGGAAGTTTCGATACGCTTCTCCGGTCAAATTTGGGGGTAACTCGAAGGGGCCGATTACCTGATCGTCAAGAACTCCCGCCCAAATATTTATTTTAAATCGTTGTTGAAAATGACCCTCCCGAATGGTATGTGGATTTTCTTCGGCCCAAGTGTGGGTATTATGAAAATTTAATATTCCGTCTCTGGTAAAAGTGCATTCGTCTGTTGATAAAATGTTTCTGAAAAATCAACGTTTTTTTGCAAAAACCACTGACAAAACGCTAATCTGCGGCGATAATCTTCAGGTAGTAAAGCTTGCACGCGTTGCACGTGGTAGGGATAAAGCAAATTTTCCCGTAGGGTTTTATGGACGGTGGTATGGGATAGTCCTACTTGGCGGCCTAATTCGCGAGTACTGATGCCGGGATTGTTTTCAACAATATTTAAAATTTCTTCTTCCTGTTCCACAGCAATCTGCCTTTCACGAGCGCGAGTATTTGTGGGCTGAACGCTTCCTGTATCACGAAGTCTTTGGTACACTTGCACAAATGTCCTTCTGACCGGGTGTAGCCGTCCGGGAAATCTATCGCGATAAATTCGAGCTGCAAGATTTGAATTTTGACGAGCTTCACCGTAAATTAATAACATGTCAGCGTATTCCTGATTGGAGAACATTTTAATTTCACAACAACAAAAACATGAGACAATAATATCAGACCATTGTCAGTACACCAGCGATAGTGAGTATGAGTAATCGCTCTAACATAAACAAAATACTAACGAATTAAGTACAGATTACAGATGTAAGCAGCGATGGCGCAACGAACACAAACGGCTGTTGCCAAGTGTTTTTTAAATCTGAACTAAAGGGAACTTTTATTATTTTTTATTTTTTTATTTTTGAAATTTAAGGCCAAACTTTGAAAAACTTCTTTTGGTTTATTTAAAAATGATCCTATTTTAAAATTAATAAAGTTACACATGAATGTTTGTAAAATTCTGTTGCATAATAAGTACCTAAAGTTTTCAACTTTAAAGCCTTTTAGACAAAAATCTGTTGAATTTTTCAAAAAAAGTCATATGAACTTTTTTCTTGTTTTGACCTCCCCTATCACCCATTTAAATAATGGCCATCATATCGCTTACACCCTGTATAATAATTTATTAATTTTACCAGAAAATAAAATACTAATAAATAAAAAATAAATTATTTTATACTTTTAAAATTAACTAAAACAATCATATAATATCTATATTATAAACAAGAAACCAAACTATTGCAAAAAATATACTTTAAGAAAAAAATATTTCGATTTAACATTGACTCTCTAACCTTAGTCCTTTTTATTCCAAATTTTAGTGTTAAAAGTTAAACGGGTTTAATAAATTATCAGATTAGAATTTTTCATAATTACCATTATCGATAGTATAGACCTTTTGATTACAATTCACAATTGCCCTTTACTCACAAAATTACTTACAGACTAGTAAAATACTCACAAATTGGCAACCCTGGTTTCTCAGGAGATAATTAAATATTTTGGGCCTTCAATTTCATACGTCTTCCAATTCCCTTTCGTTGTAACTAAATAACACATTAACAAAGACAAGCAGAAATGAAAAAGAAGATTTCAAATTATAATTTCACTCAAGCAACGACATGACCTAAAGACATGATTTGTGTCCACTTGGAGTGCTGCCGTCTGCAGTGCATTCACATAAGTCGTCTTATAAAAGTCCGTAAGGCGATACTACTATATAATCTATATACAATGCTATTAGTATTAGTAGATACTTATAAACTTATAAACCGTACACCACAGTTACCTACAACGTTGGAAAATATATGTTTTTATTTTGCACCCTCCCCCCCAATGCAAGATGGGAATTTGTTGCTTTGGAAAGTTGTCAAGACTCACATCTAAGCTTCATTTATCAGCTTTATTGATAGATGGTTGCATATTTGCGAATATAAATGATAACAATTATCCCAGACAATTGATACTAAGACACAGTTTTTACACAGTAAATAGTTGCTTTGACATAATATTCACCTTCGTAATATATTGTACAATTTCGCTGCGCTGATAATATAGTTTATTGATTGGTTATGCTAATTTTGTTATAGTTTATTGTTTGGTTATGCTAATTTTGTTGTATTTTGTTGTGTAATCAAAAATATTAGTAAACCAGTAAGGAATTTTAATTTATTAGATTCGACATCCTAAGACCGGTTTCTGTCTTTCGAGTTCATCATTTAGGCTTTTCGAAAGTCAATAGCTATATCCGCTATAAGATAACATTTTTGGATGTGCTACCATCTATGGTAAGAAGAGAGTATTGACATTAAATTTTGACTGAATCTAGTCGAGATGTCATTCTCTTCTTTTTTATCCCTTTCAGAGATTAATACAAAGTGAGTAAACCAGTAAGGAATTTTAATTTATTAGATTCGACATCCTAAGACCGGTTTCTGTCTTTCGACATCTATATCCGCTATAAGATAACATTTTTAGATGTGCTAAACCTTACTGGTTTACTCACTTTGTATTAATCTCTGAAAGGGATAAAAAAGAAGAGAGTGACATCTTGACTAGATTCAGTCAAAATTTAATGTCATTACTATCTTCTTACCATAGATGGTAGCACATCTAAAAATGTTATCTTATAGCGGATATAGCTATTGACTTGTACGAGTTTGGAATTTTATTTATTGGATTCGAAAAGCCTAACTGATGAAGTCGAAAGACAGAAACCGGTCTTAGGATGTCGAATCTAATAAATTAAAATTCCTTACTAGTTTACTCACTTTGTATTAATCTCTGAAAGGGATAAAAAAGAAGAGAGTGACATCTTGACTAGATTCAGTCAAAATTTAATGTCAATACTATCTTCTTACCATAGATGGTAGCACATCTAAAAATGTTATCTTATAGCGGATATAGCTATTGACTTGTACGAGTTTGGAATTTTATTTATTGGATTCGAAAAGCCTAACTGATGAAGTCGAAAGACAGAAACCGGTCTTAGGATGTCGAATCTAATAAATTAAAATTCCTTACTGGTTTACTCACTTTGTATTAATCTCTGAAAGGGATAAAAAAGAAGAGAGTGACATCTTGACTAGATTCAGTCAAAATTTAATGTCAATACTCTCTTCTTACCATAGATGGTAGCACATCAAAAATATTGTTTATTATTAATTTTTTGTATACTTGTAAACTTTTAACTTGTGTATTTGTTATACTACTCTAAATATTCGTTAATTGAGACTACTTTTATTTTACAGATTAAACGACGGTCCCTGTGGCAACGCATTACTTACTTGCTGCAAACTCCAATACGTAACATCCAAGCGCTTTTTACAGCAGACTTCCAAAGTTCCTACTCCCAATGGTTGCGGATATCGCAATCCAGACGGCATTGGTTTTAAAATAACAGGAAACAAAGAAAATGAAGCGCAGTTTGCGGAGTTTCCTTGGATGGTGTCAATTATTAAAAATGCTGGACCGCAAGTATCTAACCCGAGACCCTCTTGTGGAGGAGCTTTGATTCATGCTCGAGCAGTTATAACGGCCGCGCATTGTGTTTCCGATAAGAAACAGAGGAGGTTTGTAACTGATTATTTTTTTCATCTGTCAAAACAGTCAGATTTTGTGGTTTCAGCCAATAACAACTCAGGATCCTAACCAATCATTGTGTTTTATACTGATAAAACCGCTTCGTCGTTTTTGTTTTTTGATTAAACTGTGTTTACCTATTTGAGATGTCAAATGTAAACATTTATCAATTATTATTATACTAAAATGTATTGCAAATCTATGTTAATAACCAAATTTCAAAATGTATTTGTAAACTAACCTGTTCTTATTATTTCAAAACGCCTTTAACATTTTTACATACCTCACTTTAACACTAAACTTAAAATTAATTAAATTAAGAAAGACTTCATTTCATTCTTCTTCTTCGCTTTTATTTACGGCGCCGTTTCGCGGGGTAGCCAGTCAAAAAATCGCCTTGGTGGCCCTGTATGTAAAACTATAACAGCTCAGGTTTCAATTTAAATTGGTAAAGAAAATTTTCAATATTTGTGTGTAAAGTGTCTTTTGGATAAATGACTATGTTCTCTGTTTTTAATACAAAATAATTCAAAAAATAATCCTTTCAAATACGACTCGTCCTCTGAAATTTTATAGATTAAATTTGGAGGACTCGTGGTATTACCTTTGATAAAAAAATGAATACTTGTGAATGTTCATTTTATTTAAAGAAAAATTAACTTTTTTAGTCCTCTACATGACATAAAGGCTTAGACGGTATAATTGTAGTTATCCAAAATGTGGCATACTATAAATTTTTTTACATGAAGCTGTCGATTTATGTATTTCTTTTCGTATTCGTAGTAGTAGTGCATTATTTCCACATTCGTCAGCCAGCTTAATCATTGCGATTGTATATTTCCTTCATTTTACTTTCCCGGCCCCTCGTAAAGGGAAAGTATTGTGAACGCGCTAAAAAAATTGAGATAACGACGGATATATCTATTTTGAGGTCCGCCCTGTGTGTCTGTCGGTCTGTATTCTTCCACGATAGCGTCCGCACGCTTAATCGCCCCACAATGGGGCGCAGGAGCACTATGTACATCGCGAAAAAAAAGTCATTACTACAACGACCAAGAGGAAAACCTGGAAAATATTTTCAAGTTTCTGAAATGGCCGCTAGGGGGCGTAACTGCGATCTTGAAGCTAAGAAAGTGATGTTTCTGCGAATTCCGCTATATTAACCGACAAAAAAAATACCTGATCTTTAAAGTAGAGGATAATCTGAACCTTTTTTGTTTAAGAATTTTTGCTATATCTCTAAAAATAAAGTGGTGGGGGGTATTCAAAGGTTTCAGTAAAAAACACCCTGTATATTCGAAACGGCTGAGTCGATTTTAACAAACTTCGGCTAGTTGAAAAGAGCTATTCTTGGGCTACAAATGCAAAAGTTTTGTTATTTTCAGATGTTGCCGCTAGAGGGCTTTTTTCGACATCTCGTCAGAAATGGTTAATTTTCTCAAAAAAATTAAACGAATTGGTATGATTTCTTTTTCATGAAAAAGTAGCTAAATGATGCCCAAACAAGCTCCCGAAAACCGCCTCTCGATATATTGTTCCTAACCTAAAATTTAGCCCAAAGAAAATTTTATACGGAAAGTATAAGAAAGTTTTTAGTGCCCCGTAAATGCTCTAAACTGAAACTGACAAAACTTCAAATATTATAGCATTTTTAGCCCAAGAATAGCTCTTTTCAACCAGCCCAAGTTTGTTAAAATCGGCTCAGCCGCTTCTAATATGCAGGGTGTTTTTTACTGAAACCTTTGAATACCCCACGCTACTTTATTTTTAGAGATACATAAAAAATTGTCAAACAAAAAAGGTTCAGATTATCCTCTACTTTAAAGATCAGGTATTTTTTTGTTAGGTTAATATAGCGGAATTCACAGAAACATCACTTTCTTAGATTCAAGATTGCAGTTACGCCCACTAGCGGCCATATTAGAAACTTGAAAATATTTTCCAGGTTTTTCTCTTGGCCGTTTTAGTAATAAATTTTTTTTCCGCAAGCCTCTACAATGGATAGTTTCCCAGATACAGTACCTCGCATTCTTATTTGGCCACCCTGTACATAAATAACTATTATGTTAATAAACTTTTGACCCAGTCGAAATTTGCATTTTAGAAAATTTGGCTTACTTGTATTTGCGTTAGAAAAGTAACTTAAGAAAAACATAAAAACAAAGTGGAAACGTTATGCCGAGGACAGATATTAAATGTCTCAATGTCAAAATAAAAATTTTGGATTTTAGCTATCGAATCTAGTAGTTTTTACAGTCCTACGATATTAAAACGACTTGAGGCAGTGGTTGAAAATAAAAAAAGGGTAGAAAATATGTAAAAATATTTTTCTGAAGACCTAATTTTATTATCTAGTTTGGTTTTTAATTAGCGAGGTGTTAAAATTTGCATTTTTAGCATTTTTGCATTTTTATCTTTATAACGCCACTATTTTGAAGTTAGATGTTTAAAAATCGACATTAAGACATGTATATAATAGATGTAAAAACTTTTCAGCTGGAGAGTACGAGCTGGTGAATGGGACATCAACAGAACCATTGAACCGATCCCTCACCAAGAAGTATATGTACAAGCTATCAGAATTCATCAACATTATTATTCTGGGTCACTTTACAACGATATAGCATTTCTGTATCTTGAAACTCCGATAAAAATGGCTGCAAATGCGGCACCAATTTGTCTGCCTCCACAAAATTATCATCACAGGCCAATGAGATGTTTCTCAACTGGTTGGGGAAAAGACAGATTTGGAAAACTTGGACAATATCATGTTATAATGAAGAAAGTTGATTTACCTGTTGTTCCTTCAGCTGTAAGTAATTCACTCATATTTAAATGGTATAATAAATCTCATAATTATATTAACGGAATTGTTTTTTGTACGTTCTTTATTATTTTTTGGGAAGCCTTGTGCAATACGACTGTATGAAAGCAGCACCTTAGTGTCTTTTTATAATAAGACATAGATAGTGACAAAGTTTGATAATTAAATCCTCATTGCAGTTGTCACAAATTGTGCACTTTTTCTAGCACTTCGGCTAAACTTTTTGAGGTACTTATTTATACATCCATTACCAATGGCTATGAACTCCTCTCCGACAAAAAATGAGCAAATTGAAATATATAATAAACTTTAAAAAATCTCTACCTCATAACTAGCTGTGAACTCTCCATTATACATTGTTCTAAAAATAAGATGTTTTAACTAAAATAAAATACAGATTCGTTTTGGATGGAACATAATAAATACCCAAAAACTTTGTAAATTAATCCCAGCAAACAATTTTGATCATCAGGGCCAATGCTGGCCAATAGTATCTTTTTAAGGGCCCCTCCGCACTATGGGCCAGGCAGTGGCCCAATCCTGCTGGGCCACTTGTAGACAGGGGTTGGTTTGTGTTGGTCATATTGGGCCACATCAAAGCAGACCAACATGCGTGAAGCAAGTGCGCAGTAGATAAGTGACGCGTCCACACACTTGTCCAAAGTTGGTTTCGACCTTCGCGTTGTTTAAGGTTATGTTTATGTATTTGAGTTTAATTATTGAAACTACAAATAAAAAATGTCTGGAAAATCGTGGACAAATGAGGAAAATTGTTGAAATTTATTAAAAAAATTATATACAGGGTGTCCCACGATGTACTGTACACAGTCCAACCATAACTACTATGCACCGAGGCCATTTCATATCTGGTATTAAAAAATGGCTTGTTGCGTTTTTGACGGATATACAGGGTGATATTTGAAAATATGGGAATTATTCTACGTTAAGTATATCTAAAAGTAAAAATCTCAGACCAATCAAATTTGGCACACTGAGTGTGCTCCCTGAGCTCAATAAAATAGGTTTTAAAAAAATTTTAATTTCAGGTCCGGACTTAGTTTTTTTTAGATTTTTATTGGTTTTTTGAAAACAACACCCTGTAAGCCAGATCAGACAATTTTTATTTTTCTCACTTTAAAGCTTAAGGATGATACTAAGCAGCAGTTAAAAAAAATTGAACGCGCAACTTTTTGTTTTCTGCAGAAAAAAATAAAACTTTGATAAATAGTATAATTTTAATGGATTCACATTCTTCTTATGACTGATGCGGCACTACATTGATAGCACATCATCATTTTTCAACAAAAATCATAAGGACAGTTCATTTTACTCGATATAAAGTATTATTCAATCAACCGTTGAAATTCCAGGGCCGTATTTATTTTTTGCAGTCTCTGTACCAGTTTGGGGTGATATGGATGGAGGAGATCTTCTGTCAGTCGCTCACCACGTTCTTTCACAAACTGTCAAAATGGACGTGAAAGCGAATTCAAAGCCTACTTGTATTTGCACAATAATCAAAAGTAATAGTTTTTTCTTTGACGTTACAGAAAGAAAATTTGTACAACTCGCTTACAGGGTGTTGTTTTTACAGGATCAATAAAAACTTTAAAAAAATTAATACGGCCCTGGAATTTCAACAGTTGATTGATTAATACTTTATATCGAGTAAAATGAACTGTCCTTTGATTTTTGTTCAAAAAATATGATGTGCTATCAATGTAGTGCCGCATCAGTCATAAGAAGAATGTGAATCCAATAAAATTATACTATTTTTCAAAGTTTTATTTTTTTCTTCAGAAAACAAAAAGTTGCGCGTTCAATTTTTTTTGGTTGTTGCTTAGTATCATCCTTAATCTTTAAAGTGAGAAAAATAAAAATTGTCTGATCTGGCTTACAGGGTGTTGTTTTCAAAAAACAAATAAAAATCTAAAAAAAAACTAAGTCCGGACCTGAAATTAAAAATTTTTTAAAACCTATTTTATTGAGCTCAGGGAGCACACTCAGTATCCCAAATTTGATTGGTCTGAGATTTTTACTTTTAGATATACTTAACGTAGAATAATTCACATATTTTCAAATATCACCCTGTATATCCGTCAAAAACGCAACAGGCCATTTTTTAATACCAGATATGAAATGGCCTCGGTCCATAATACTTATGGTTGGACTGTGTACAGTACGTCGTGGGACACCCTGTATATTGTTATAAGTAAAGAAAGTTTTATTTTTGATTGCCATGATAAATAATTATATTATTGTTCTGTTCTTATGAATCCACCACCTTTTTTTTTCCATTTTTTTTTATCATTTTCTTGTCAATAACATTTAAATAAACATTATATGCACTAGCCAAGCACAGAGCTGCAGCAGCGATTTTCTCAAGATCCATCGAGGAAATAGGGTTAAAGCAACTGAATGTTGGTCCAAGATTTGCCATGATACTGGGCCAGTGACTGGCCCACTATGTGGAGCCAAAGGCAAGGCCATTATGCCAATATTGGCGACCAATGTATTGGCCCATAGTGCGGAAGGGCCTTAATGAGGGGCTTTTGAAGGGCCAATGATGGCCAACAGTGTCTTTTGAAGGCAGAACTGTGGAAATCATTGATGGCCCAGTAGAAATACTGCAATGGACCTACTTAGAGGGTTGGCCCACTGTGAATTATACATATTTACTGACTGTCTTTTCTTTGAGCAGTAATGATTGAAAAACGAGTAAAAAAAAGTTCATATTTCCCTTAAGCAATCGTACCAAAATGAACTTGAATTCATAGAAAAATATCACGTATACCGGGTGTATCAACGATGCGTGCGTGGAGGATAGCTGCTTCCCGTTTTAAATGTTTCAAATAAAAGTTGTAGATAGCAATGAAAGCTATGTTCCAAAAATAACTACCAACATACAGGGTGTCCCATAAATGTGTGACTTATCAAAGTTATGTTTTTTTAATGAAACACCCTATATATTTTTACTTGATTGAAGAGTGCTTCTCAAAAATATAGGGTTGTATGGATTTATAACGGGTGGTTCTGAAGTTATGGTGACATTTATGTCCCAAAATAGGTTCATTCAACACCAAATATCTCAAAAAATTAATAACTAGGAATAACAAAAATTTTTCACCAAATATCCTTGAAAATGTTGTATTTTGATTTCATATTCATAAATTTACCGAATGGTGCTTTTCCCATACAGGGGCAACCAAAACTCGGGATCATTGTTTCTTCAAAAGGAACACCCTGTATATAATGCCATACCAGAATAGTCCACACTGTGAGCTTCCAGAGAATGTAGGGTTTGCTTATTTGATTTTCACCGGTAATGCATCTAATTCTTAAGGAAAATATGAAAAATGTCATAAAAGCAATAATGATATTTTTTTATTCAATAATGGACAAACATGGAACAAAATAATCTCAAAAAAATGTAAAAAACCGTAATTTCACAGTAGATGTTCAAACAATCATCCGTTTTGAGCTATGCATAAATTAAGTCTGTCTACGACTTTAGTTAAATTTGATCTTGTAGTAGAACGAAGAAATTCTATTTTTCCTCCTTGTGTTTCACATTTTCTGTTTCCACAAACCTCTCCTTCGAAAATTCTCGAGTCGCATATCGAACTGCATACATTCTACTGGCTAAAAGCAGTTTCTGTAACATCTATCCGGAATGTAGATCATTTTATCAATTATATCAAACCACCCTTGGAACATTTGAATGTTACAGGAACTGTCAACAAACATGACATTTTATCAACAAAGTGAATTTATAGTTTAAATCTAATATTTTCTCGTTTCGAAATGAAATTATCCATCGAAGAAATGATAAACATGATCTACATCAAATATTAAATTTTGAGAAGCACTCTTCCGATCGAGTAATATAGGGTGTTTCATTTAAAAAAAACATAACTTTGATAAGTCACACATTCATGGGACACCCTGTATGTTGGTAGTTATTTTTGGAACATAGCTTTCATTGCTATCTACAACTTTTATTTGAAACATTTTTTCCTATCTTAAAAAGAAACAACATATTAAAACAATTCTTTGGTTTAAAAGAACAAAAATTACAAATATTAATAAATAAAATAAAGGAAACAGCATAAAAACAATTCTTTGGTTTAAAAGAAAAAAATCACAAAGATTAATAAATGAGGCCTACATTCATCGGGTTCACTTGATGTACCTGGTCTCGGTGACAGTACATCAGAAACACTGGGAGTGTTGGAAACGTCGGTTTCTTTTTCTTTGATCTATTTTCTAAAAAATAAAATGAATTTAAAATATATATTATTTTAACCTACACCAGATTTCTTACTTTGCTTTGTTTTATTATGATCAAAACTTGTTGGGCCATTTCTTTTGTCATTATTCACAAAGTGGCATGAACAATTTATGTTTTTGGAAAGTGATCCTTGACCTGCGCAAACAAACATGGCCGCGTAACGTCACAGTCCGGATTACAGTATGTCATACACTGAGCCATCAGTTTGCCAATGTAGCTTTGTCGTTGCCAGCATTGGGCCAGAAGATGGCCAGATATTCATTGTTTGCTGGGATATTTTTGAATTCAAATTAAAGTTCATGCAAATGCTCCGTTTCTTTTCTGTCATTGATCTTATTTGAGTACCTAAGGTTGTGAAATAAATCACACTTGTTCCCAAGAACAAAGACATTAAATGTCCTACACTGCACCAGCGTCTGGACTTCAACAACTACTCCTTGGGCTATGTGCCCCCCCAGGTATTGAATTACGAAAGTCCAGACGTGGTTTGGCGCCCGACCAAGTCGGGACTTTAAACCAAAAACTTTGATTTTATTATTAAAGGAGCTTGCCATTCTTAGACCGGTTTCGGAATTATTGTTCCTCTTCAGTAAGAAGCAGGCTAGCTCGAATTTCTATCTCTAAAGAAATGCTGAAGATCGCTTTGAACCCACCAACTCTTAGTACAAACGGTTAAGTCGAGAAAGGGAGGCAAGAGGGAAAGAGGGGGGCATATAGACCAAGGAGTAGTTGTTGAAGTCCAGACGCTGGTGCAATGTAGGACATTTAATGTCTTTGTTCTTGGGAACAAGTGTGATTTATTTCACAACCTTAGGTAGTTTTGGTACGGCCATGGTCCTTTTTTGGTATTTTTATGGTTACAAAAAATTCCACCGTCGTTAGTATCTTATTTAAGGTTACATTATAATAACAAAATAGTATTTGTATTAAAATGACACCTACTGGCATATATTTCAAAGCTTACTAAATAATATTCTTGTAGTACCTAAGTGCTTTGTTTATTTAGTCGATATAACAGTTCATGTTACAAGATAAAACAAGATCGTTGTATTAAAAAAAAACGGTTTCGAATATAAAAATAAATAATTTTTTTTAAATCTGACTATCTTAAATATTTTTCCACTTTAATAAAATCCTGTTTTACAGCGTTGTCAAGGATATTTAAGAAAAACTAGACTGGGACGATTCTTCAAACTCCATCCCAGCTTCATGTGCGCAGGCGGCGAAAAGGGCAAAGATGTTTGCAACGGCGATGGTGGTAGCCCATTGGTATGTCCCATAGAAGGTGAAAAGAATCGTTTTTACCAAGCGGGGATTGTCGCTTGGGGTGTAGGCTGCGGAGATGAACATGTACCGGGTGTTTACGTCGACGTTGCTAAATTTAGATATTGGATTGATGAGGCAATGAAACAGTTTCATTTAGAAGTTTCATCATATGTTACGGATAACCCAGAGAGAAATTAATTGAATCGCATTTAGTAACATGTAAGTTAAAGAAAAATAAAATATTTAAACTAAAACGTCTCTTAGTACTGTCAGCCCATTTAACTAATATTTGTATGTATGTGAATAGGAGAGCTTTCCAACATATTATTTGTCACGTTACTGGGAATGATTTATAAAAGGATAGTGCATTTGCTCATTGTAAAAATATCTTATTAATATTTTCATTAAATAATTGCCTGCGGGTTACTTCTCGACACCAAAGTTACATACCTGAATTGCAGAAGGGTCTTAATAATCCGACAAGTTTTCTCGACACTACGTAAAACCAGGTAATTAGGCTCTATTGATCATAATACCTAAATCGTAAAAGTCGAAAATTCCTACAGTAAAATATTTATTGAATTGAGTTGAACAGCCAAACGTATAAAAATTGTTTTGTCTTTGACATGCTGTCCTATAAATCCATATCGGTGAAAATGCAGTTTTCAAATCATCCATATGGGCAGAAAAAAACGCTATCATTATCAAGAACTACAAATGCTCGCGAATAATTACATTCAAAATTCAATTCTTCTTTTTATGTCACTCATTCCTCTATTTATGATTTCATTGAAAAACTCAAACAGTTTCAAATTGATACATATTACGTTAAATTACAAAGTTTATAGGAACCGGCAAAAATCAAAGATCATTCAGTAAAATCAAAACTTAAAACGTTAGAAAATTTTTTTTTTTATTATTAAATACCCATAAAGGCATTTAGTATATTACAATCTGATCATCAGTGACCAATGAGCAATTTAATTCTAACTTAATCTAATAGAGTTTGAAATTTAAAACTAAGGTATACTCATCAGCGTTCCTTAGGTTCTGTAGAAAGGATTGCACTAAACTTTAACGTGCACACATAAGCTCTGCTTTTGCACTAAAAACACTAAACTAACTCAAAGGGCTTGATCCTCTTAAATCTTCTTTCTAACCCAGTATTGTCAAGGAGCTGGATAGCCTCGACATTGACATGATGATGAAGTCTTTCTTCATGACTCTTGGCTAATTTCTTGATGGTCTGGTCAACAGTGTCCATTTCCAGATCCCTGTGGAGGTCACTATTGCGAATGTACCAAGGGGCATTTACTATGTTCATCAGTGCTTTGTTTTGAAATCTTTGGATGATTGCTAAGTTGCTTGCTTTGGTGCATCCCCATAGTTGGATACCATAGGTCCATACAGGCTTAAGTATCTGCTTATAAAGCATAAGCTTATTATGTAGAGACAGACTGGAGTTTCTTTCAATTAGCCAGTACATTTTTCTATATTTCAGTCCAAGTTCTTCTCTTTTCTTTTTAACATGCACTTTCCATCGGAGTTTGGCATCTAATGTAATACCTAAGTATTTTGCTGTGTTTGAATATGGAATCAGGTTATTGTTTATTCTGACTGGAATATGATCTATCCTTTTGTTTGTAAAGTTAATGTGGAGTGATTTAGTTTCATTAAGTTTAATTTTCCATCTCTTCGTCCAGTCATAGATAAGGTGAACGGCTGTTTGCAGCTTGTGGGTTGCTTCTTCATTGCTCTTTCCTACCGCTAGAATGGCAGTGTCGTCGGCGAAGGTGGCTATGCTATTGTTTTCTAACTCTGGAATATCACATGTGTACAGTAAGTATAGGACAGGTCCTAGGACACTTCCTTGTGGTACTCCAGCCTTAATTTCTTTAAGATCGGAATAGGCTTCTTCTTGCCTAATTCTAAAGTATCTTTCCGATATATATGAATGGAGGATATCTGTATATTGTTTTGGAAGGAAAAGCTTGAGCTTATGTATTAAGCCTTCATGCCAAACCTTATCAAACGCTTGTGCTACATCAAGAAAGATAGTAGCACAAATGTTTTTCTCTTCTAATGATTTCTCTATAATGTTGGTTATTCTATGAACTTGGTCGATCGTAGAGTGCTTATTTCTAAATCCAAATTGGTGATCAGGGATAATTTCTCTTTCTTCGATAAGTGGTTTTAGTCTTTTGAGTAGGAGTTTCTCAAATAGTTTCGACATAACAGGCAGTAATGAGATCGGTCTGTATGACGATGCCTCATGTGGTGGTTTCCCTGGCTTGGGTATCATTATGACTTCCGCAATTTTCCAAAGGCTGGGTACATATTTCAATCTGAAGGCAGCATTTATTAGGTTAGTTATTTTAATTATTGCTTTTTTGGGTAATTGTTTTAAAATTTCTCCAGTAATTAAGTCAAAACCTGGAGCTTTTTTCGGATTGATATTTTCTTTTATTTCGGTAATTACTTCTTTGGGAGAGGTAAATTCTATTTCTTGACCAATCTGTGGCTGATCTTCCAGAGTAGGTTCTTCATCTTGATCTTCATGAGGCTGAAAGATTTTTTCTAGATGATTTGCAAATCTTGTTGCCTTTTGCTCATTATTTCTAGCCCATTTACCATCTTCCAATCTGACAGGTGGTATTCGCATTATGGGTCTTTTCAATCTCTTAGTAGCTTTCCAGAGTGAATAATCAGTACTACTGTCGTCTGTCAATTCTCTTAGGTAAATACTAATCGATTTTTCTTTAATTTGTTGTATTTCTCTTTTGAATCTTTGGGTAGCATTGTTGAGTATAGTTTTATCTTGTGGGGCTCTAGTTTGCTGCCATTTTCTTCTAAGCTTTCTTTTTTCAGAGATTAGTTCCCTTATTTCTCTAGGATAGTTGTTTCCTACCGTCCTTCTATTAATAGCAGGTGTAGTTTCCCAAGCTGCTTGTTGGATATTATCATTAAGCAATTTCACTTCGTCGTCTAGTTGTTGTTTATTTCTTAAAGGAACAGATAGATTAATTTTTTCTTCAAGAATGATTTTGAAGCTTTTCCAATCTGTTAATTTGTTAGTCAATGTAGGGTTATTTTCTTTTTTAATAATGTTTTCACTAAGTGTTAAGATGATAGGGGAATGATCAGAATTTATGTCCCATCCTTCTTCTATTTCTAAAAAGTTGACCGATATGTTTTTGATTATAAAGAAATCAATAAGGTCTGGAATCTTGTTGGGATCGGTTGGCCAATAGGTAGGCTTTCCAGTGGATAAAGCTTCACACTTATATTCTTTCATTGCTTCTAAAAGTCACTCATTCCTCTATTTATGATTTCATTGAAAAACTCAAACAGTTTCAAATTGATACATATTACGTTAAATTACAAAGTTTATAGGAACCGGCAAAAATCAAAGATCATTCAGTAAAATCAAAACTTAAAACGTTAGAAAATTTAATAGAAAAATTTCAAACTCTTACTTTACTCTTGTTATATTATTCAGGGTGTTTCATAGTTAAACAGACATACGTTAACTGTAAATAGAGGGCACTTAAGTGATTCAAAAAAAACCTTGGTTACTGGGTCTAACGCCTTTAATAACCGAGATAAAGGGTGTTTCATCCATTTCGGCCAATATTTTGATAAGCCGTAACTTTAGAACCACCCTGTAGATTTCTCTCATACTTGTTACAGGTATAATGTGTTAATAGCCCAATCCTATAGTGTAAGAATTACAATTAAAATTCAGATTCGGATTAAGAAGAATTTGTAAAATTTGAAAATCCCCAGAACAACGCCCTGTATATCAGAATTTTTAAAATTGGGATAGATATTTAAAAAGAACGGACAAAAATGATTGAAGGTATTGAAGAAAAAGTCCTTTTTATCTCACAAGTTATTTATTGAAGGTGCGACCGGTTTCGGCCATCAAATCGCCATCATCAGGGGCCTGTATATCAGATTCTTTAAAATGAAATGAAATTTGAAAAAAGAAAAAAAAGAAAAAAGATGTGTTATTGCTAAAGCCTACTCGATAGTTTTGAGTTTTTTATCCGAAATTAATCCGAAAAATTTTTATTTTTTTCTTTTTTAAATAGGTATCCGATTACATTTAAAAAATCTGATATACAGGATGCTATTTTAAAGATTACCAACTTTTACAAATTTTTCTTAATCCGGATCAGGATTTTAACTGTGGTTCTTGTATTGTACGTTTGGGCTATTTAAACAATCTACCTGTACCAAATATGAAAGAAATCTACAGGGTGTTTCCAAAGTTATGTCTTATGAAAATGGCAATAAGTATTGCATTACTTAATTGAATTGTAACTTTAAAAGTTTAGTACCTAATACGTAGAACGAGATATGCATTTATAAAAATATGTCCGAATATCTCAGTCTTTTCCATTCTTTTCGAATGTCTGATCCAATTTAAAAAAAATCTGATGTACAGCGTGTTGCATTGGGGATTTTCAAATTTTAGAAATTTTTCATAATCCGTATCTGGATTTTAACTGTAATGTAGTCCTTACATTATACGATTGGGCTACTAAAAAATGATACCTGTACCAAATATGAAAGAAATATACCAGATATTTCGAAAGTTACTGCTTGTGAAAATGAAAAAATGTATTTGATGTAATTTGACGTTAAAACTCCAGAAGTAGAATGGGATGTGCATTTAAAAAAATTTTTCACTTTAACTCATTTTTTTCCGTTCTTTTCAGATAACCATCTCAATCTTAAAAAATCTGATATACAGGGTGTTGTTTTGGGGATTTTCAAATTTTACAAATTCTTCTTAATCCGGATGTGGATTTTAATTGTAGTTCTTACACTATAGGATTGGGCTATTAACACACTATACCTGTACCAAGTATGAGAGAAATCTACAGGGTGGTTCTAAAGTTACGGCTTATCAAAATATTGGCCGAAATGGATGAAACACCCCGTATCTCGGTTATTAAAGGCGTTAGGCCCAGTAATCAAGGTTATTTGGAATTACCTAAGTACCCTCAATTTACAGTTAACGTATGTCGGTTTAAGTATGAAACACCCTGTATAATTGTTGAATTATTTCCAACGCTTAGTTTCGAGATTGGCCGTCGGATTAAAAATGTCAGGTAGTTGGTGTCGAAATTGACTATGCCCAATAGTTCATCCTTTAAAACCCCTAAATTCAAATTTTCAGTTTTCAGATACCTTTACTTCTCGATATCTATCTAACCGACGATTTATTTGTCGCACCCTGTATGGGCAAAATAATGTATATAAACATAATTTTTATAACTTACCATTTACCACAAAATTTTAATTCCTATCAATATTTTTAAATATATTTTGTTTATTTATTTTATTTAATAGTATTTGAGTATTTAAAATTAATGAATATTTTGTTTCCCCAAACATTTTACAATACGGGTACACCATTTTTATGTTTACCTGAAAGCTGTGAGGAATTTCGAATCGTCCTGTTTCTCATACCCCACACCTGATTACTTAAAATCTGATATTTGTTGAACCCACACTCATTTTGTTCACCAAACGAAAAGCTGCCGCGCGTGCGCTTTATAATAAATGGTATATTTTGTGAAGTTTGGTAGTTTCTTGGATTTTTTTGCAATTCGTCCTGAACACACGGATCAAAAAAATATCTTTGAATTACTTATAATGAAGATGTCTGAATATATAGATTTATTTTTGTAATTATCACAAAATAGTATATTGGGTCACAAGGGCTGCTAAAGCGTTTTCTGCATGTGTGACACAGAACTGTTTTTCGCCTTCCAAAAACCAAACAAAAAATAGGAAAATATAACAATCTTTAATTTTATAAATATACAGACAGAATTTAATGAGAAACTTAAGTAATAAAAATGTACCAATTTATTTATTATATATTATTTCCAGTTGTTAAACAATTTATAGTACTTTTCTTACCGTTGGGCGTTTTCTAGACTTTGTAGGTAACAAATTTAGAGAAACATTAGTACCTAGCTTCTTCTTGCAAGTCTGTATTCGTAAATTCTTCATCACTGTCTGAATTATTATTCATTTTCACTAATTCACACAATCACAATTATTCAGAATCAGAACGTATTGTTATTTCTCTTGATTCCAGACTTTGATTTACACTGACTTTTAATGAAAATTTATGTGAAACGTCAAAGTCAAAGGTGCGTTGATAGTGAAAAACTACAAAATCGTGTTCTTTATGATTTTTGCGGCCCAAGGCCAGAAAATATTACTTTCGGTCTGATATGATTCATTTTCATATATATATGGTAGGCGAAAAACTATTTAAATGATACCTACATATTATAAGAATTTAAAGCAACATTTGGATATTTTCATTTATAACTACAGAAATAAATCTAAATGATCTTAAAAATAAACAGAAACAAGTTTAATATACAATACAAAACATTTTTAAAAACAAAGCAACGAATAAAATACAGGGTGTTCCTTACGTAACTGTACATATGGTAGATTCCTTATTTTAAAATGTTTTGTTATGAATTATTTAATAAATTAAAGTTAAATCAAAGTAAAAACATGTAAATAAATAAAATATTATTCAATTAATTTAACATCTTTTAATAAAGTTAAAATTTTATAAAACATGTGGTAAAATAAAATAATGTAAACTTTAAAATTTCTATTAGTAATGCATGGAGAATCTTTTTTATTTTGTTATTAAAAATTAAGAATAGAAAGATTATTTTTTTATTTCATATTTATAGTAAAATTAAGCAAGACAATTGTGTAAATTAAAAAAAAGAACAAAACCTATTTAAGTTCATAAATCGTCTAAATTCTACAATTTTAATTTTAAATTTTAGTTCATATATAAATTATGGAAATTAACATTTCTCGTTTTCACAGTTATTTTCTCTTTAAGTTTGAAGTATATTTACGTTCATTTTTTTTTAATTAAAGCAATATAAAAGTGTCTTATGGAGAAAGTTAGCAATTTCATTTTAAAGATTTTATCTTTTTACGTTCCCCCCATATTTTTGGTTGTAAGGTGTTTATCATTTCCAAATTGTTTGTTCAATCCAAGGTACATAATTTGACACTTTGGTATAGACACCTGGTATAAGTGGTGTACCACAGCCGATTCCGAATGACGTGATTCCTACCAAATACGTTCTACCATCTTGCTGGAGCTGAAGAGGACCTCCTGAATCTCCCTATAAAATAATCGTAACAAAAAAAATATTTCAACATCTACAGGGTGAGTCAATGTGAACGCGACGGTCCATTGCGGCTAAACGGTTAATATTTTGAAAATTTTGTTTATTCATGGATATGTGGTTTGATAAAGGCTACATTTAAAATTATTTTGAAATATACAGGTTATCCCATGGCGCATCAAAGTTATTTTATTTCTACCCTATATTTTATTGCATTTATAGATTATACGTTAAAAACAAGATAAACTTTCTTAAGTATTCCCTATACCTGTAGCTTCCCCATGTTAGCTTGTGTTAACCTCTGCTAGCCTAAAAGAAAATGTCTTATTTGTGAGAGTGTCGGGCATTCGCAAAGAATGTGTTCGACAGTCTCGTCTTTCTGTTCATATCCTCTATATAGAGGAGTGTCAGATAACCCCATCCTGTGGAGGTGTTTTCGTAGATGACAGTGGCCAGTCAAGATACCAGTGGCTGTGCGCAGGTTCTGTCTGTCCATAGTCATGTATTTTTTGGCTGTTTCGCTGTTCGGATACGGTAGAAGTTCCTTGGCTAGCTTGCAGCCTGTTTCGTCGTTCCGCCTACCCTTAAACTTTTCAAGGGAGTGCTTCTTTAGTAGGTCCGCCACAGCCGATGTCGATAAGCCTATGAAAGTGCCAGGTCCCAGGAGTTTTTGGGAGGCCGCTTTCTTAGCTAACGAGTCAGCTATGCGGTTGCCTTTTGATTTTCCATGGCCTTTGATCCAAGCTACAGTGACCACGTTGTTGTTGCAAGCTTCGATCAGGGTCTGGTGACATTCTAGTACTAGACCTGATTTAATGCATGGTCTATTCAGAGCTAGTAGTACCTGTCTGCTATCCGTAAGTATGTAAATATTATTACCAGTGGCATTTGAACCCATTGTCCATTTTATGTTAAGATTCAGGGATCTGGAATAAATTCCACAGCCTGATCCCTCATTTGTTTTAGACTCATCGGTGTGGATACACAAGGCACCTGCTGCCAATGTAGCCTCTTGTACGTTTTTTATTATTACCCTGTAGGGCCTGTGAAAGGCATATTTTGGTGCAATCGAATCGGTGTTGGCTTGTAGCAGTGGGACCCCCTCAAGGACCCCGTGCCACAAGTCACACCTCGATTTACCGGATCCTAGGTCGGGTTGTATACCAGTAGAGCGTAGCCGTGTCATGGTCATCACAACAACCTCCTTAACAAATATGTCAAGGGGGGTGAGACCGAGAATCACCTCCATTGCTCTAGTTGGTGTAGTTCTAATGCCCCCTGTTATGTTGAGGCATGTTATTCTTTGGATTTGATCAAATTTCCGTACGACTGTCCGCTGGCTAGTTTTGACTCCCCAGGCAATGATAGTAGTGTAGATCCAGCCGTAACCTTAGGCGACATTCCCCAGGTGCGGCCAATGGTTCTACGGCACTGTTCATAAGATATTTATGCTCTTTTGACTCTGTTTTCTAGGTAAGAGTTCCTTGTTAACTTGCTATCAAAGGTGACCCCCAAATATTTCACCTCTGCAGAAAAGTTTAGTTTAGTTTTTAGGAGCTTTGGGGCCTCGATGTTTGCAAGCTTCCTTTTGTTCGTGAAAAGAACCATCTCTGTCTTTTTTGGGTTTATTGACAGTGAGTGGTCTTTGCACCACTATTCTATGATGTGAAGGGCCTCTTGTATTCTAGCACAGAGTATGCCTTCAAATCTTCCTGTTTGCAGAATCCCTAGGTCGTCTGCATAAGCTATAGTGTAGAAATTGTCATCGTTGAGGCGGTTGAATAAGGTGTCTAAGACCATGTTCCACAGTAGTGGTGAGAGCACCCCTCCCTGTGGACAGCCTTTTACAACCAGGCCTCTTATGGTGACATCATCTACACTGATTCTTATTGCTCTTTTTGAAAGCATATTGTATATCCATCCATTTACTGTGTTGGAGATATTTTTATTAGCTATGGCAATAGCTATTTCGAGAAAAGTGGTTTTATCAAACGCACCTTTAATATCTATATATCTATGAATACACCCAAGGTAGATTCTTTAGAGCCCCGTGATCTTTTCGATATGTCCTGCCACAAGGTGGAGAGCTGAATCTGTAGACTTTCCTGGGGAGTACGCATGTTGATTTGGATGTAGTGGGTTTCGTATTATCGCTACATCTCTTATATATCTTTCACAAAGCCTCTATAAAGTGAGGCTAATCGGTCGATATGCTTTTGGAATGGAGTAATCCAATTTTCCTGGTTTTGGTATAAAGACAACCTTGACTTCTCTCCAGCTTTTTGGAATATACCACAGTGCCAGGGAGGATCTGAGGATTCCTACCAGGTGCGGCATTAATGCATCCAGGCCCCACTGAAGTAGGGCTGGATAAATGCCATCAATTCATGGTGATTTAAAAGGGAAGCTCGAGATGGCCCACCTTAATTTATCCTCATCGACGATCTGGTCTGCTATTCTCCAGTCATCTTCCATGAGGTTGTGTCGCTCCTCTTCCTCCCAGATTGCCATATTAGTGGTTCTGGAGTCAGGGAAGTGTGTTGACATTAACAGTTCAAGACTTTCCTTAAGGTTGTCAGTTCTAGTGCCATCCTCTTTGGTTAGTGTACCGATATCGCGATATGGGTCTTTAGAGAGAGCCTTTTGGAGTCTAGTTGCTTGGGGGAAATCTTCGATTTCCTCACAGTAGTTCTTCCAAGCTTCTCTTTCTGACGCCTTTTTTGTAGTCTCTGAGGTGAGACCTGTATATGTCCCAGTCCTCTTCAAGCTTAATATTTTTTGCCTTGTTAAAAGATGTCCTTGTCATCTTCCTGAGCTGATCCAACTCTTGGCACCACCAGGAGGTGGTTCTACCATTTAGTTCAATCTGCTTGAGGGGGCAGGACTTCTTATAGGCGTGATTTTCGATAGTTACAGAGCCCCTTCCAAGAGGTGGACATATTTTGTACGATCCGTTTTTCTGGGGTCGCGAGATGATGTAGAGGTTGTGAGCGATAAATTTAATTCATATTTTATCCAGCAATGATCTGACATTGAAACATCGTCAGATACATACCAGCCGGATATTATTTTTGATATTCTTATGGTAGATAGAGTTATATCTATTCGCGTATTGGATTTCTTATCTATCTATGAAAATATCTCGAAAACTAAAAAGCCTAGGTATAGGGAATACTTAAGGAAGTTTATCTTATTTTTAACGTATAGTCGTCCATAAGAAATAATATAACTTTGATACGCCACACTTTTTTGGGACAACCTGTATATTTCAAAATAATTTTAAAATGTAGCCTTTATCAAACCACATATCCATGAATAAACTAAATTTTCAAAATATTAACCGTTTAGCCACAATGGACCGTCGCGTTCACCTTGACTCACCCTGTATAAAAATATAAAAAAGATTATAAAGAAAAGTACAAGTTTGATATTCCCCAAGTCATTGTGAAATAGTGAGTTTATGTACGCAACTATGTAAAATCCCTAAAAACATAAAATTCTATTATAAAACTACCTGACAGGTATCTCTACTTCCATCCCTAGTACCAGCACACACTTGTGTGGACTCCATAATTCCATAAGGCAAATCCTCCTTTGGAACAATACTATAGGCTTGTTGACAAACGTTATTAGGTACATAGTCTAAACTGACTTTTTGCAAATCTTTTGCAGTATCTCCACTATCGCTAGTTTTTCCCCACCCTGTAGCGACTAGGTTAGTTCCAACTAGATTTGTTGAAGTGTAGAGACATATGGGAGCTATGTACTCTGTGAAGATTACCGGTCTGTCCAATTCTATCAGAGCTATGTCATTATATTGTTTTCCCTCTATGTAGTTTGGATGAGCGATTCTTCTAACAACATTGTAGTCATCTGAATTTAGGGTTTCTGTTTGTAAAGTAGTTGTTCCTAATCTTACATAGGATACGTAACCCCTAGAAAGGTCAATTGTCATTAACGAGAAACAAACAATATAAAATCTATATTTAAATCTGTTTTGGTAATTAATCAAGTAAACTATGTGTCGTTTTGCACCGAAATTTACCGTCTGTTCAGACAAGAAGAAATAAAAATACAAATATAACTCCTTAAGAGTCCGCTCTCGCCTCTGCCTATTCCAATTTGAACATAACCCTCAAATATTTCCAACGATTGTGGGCGTGGCTTTTCGATCTTTCCCGATATCAGTTGTACAGTTCGGATTGAGCCAATTAGTATACCTAATTGTGTTACCAATGTTTGTGAGCGCTTCACTTTAAAACGGCTGCACCTATTTGGCTAATTCTTTGTTTGGTGTTTGTAATTATCAGGCATCTAATTTTACGGCGGCTAAGCGAGCGCACTTGCTTTTATAAATATATCACGCACGCCTGCGGTCCTTAATATAGATAGAGCTTTGGGGTAAAAAAAGCTTGAAAAAGAACTGATTGCTCTTGAAAATGAGCCTAGCCCCATCCCTTGCCCTTCTACACTGCAAAACGCTTTCACCCCCTCCCTCCCTTCCTGATTATTACGTCGAGTTCTTGTAGGGCTCAAATCAAAGAGAAAAACATTCCGCATCCGATGGCGAACAAGAAATTTCGACCGCTTTACTCTTTCGTTGCGAAAATCGAAAAATAAAATTTGAAAAATCCGAAATTTCGTCGCCATTTGTCCATTTTCGCGAAAATCATCATCTCCTTAATACATCCTGTAGTAGTGTCCTCAAGAAAGAGTTTACCATTTTGCTGACCCGGATTGGTCAAAAATTAAAAAAGTTACCTCGAGTCAAAGATTAATTAGTTATCATAGCTGTAGATAAATACTTTTCACAAAAATCAAAATTTTAATCTTAACTCGCCCTAGATTTAACTCTTCTCGACAATTTTTTTTTAGTTTCAAGTCAATATCGTAAGTCGTTTTCAAAAACGACGTGTATAGCACAACCCTTACAGACCAACTATTTTCATAGCGAGAGCGGACTCTTAATAAGAGAAAACATTTTACGAGGGGATTTAAATATTTTTATTATGTTGAATTTTGAATTTCGCAATAACAACTTTTTGAGATGTACTTACAGAGATTTCGCAGATAAACAATGAGCTGCTGTTATAACGAACATTTCACTTATCAAACTTCCACCGCAAAGCCATTTGTTGTCGTCATTATTATTTTTAGCACCATATCCCAGAGCAGCCTAAAAATATGTGTAAAATATTTCTAATGTAATGTATCTAATGTAATCTCCCCCTTACGAGTGAACCAGAAGCAGAGCTCGTGCGGTAGAGGGACGGCTATTATTATTTGTCGTGGCGCTCTGGGGCGACTTCCGGCGTGGATGGGGGGCATGGGCTCCCCCTCCCAAAGCACGAACATATTTTTTGTAATTTGTGTACTTAATGAAGTTATTTTTTATATCAAGCATTCAAGTTCAGATCAATTGAAAATTTATTTAAAATTAAAAAACAAGGTTCGATTTTTGGCTAGCTCACCCGGTATATTTTTAATTCTTTAACGAAACAATTACGATTCAAATAATTACAACCGATAGAATTTCTAGTTCGAATTAATTTTTTTTTCACCGTATAAGTCCGTCGTCAATTTTAAGCCGAAAGAAACGTTTTATTTTACACACGATAAATTACTTTCTATTACTGATTTTAAATTTAAATACCGAAATACATTCGAATTTTAGAATTTTATTTGAATTACATTTGTCACGTTTTGTTAACAACTACCGAATCGTGTTTAGAGATTAATTTGATTATTTAGAATCTTTCCGAAAACGATTTTGAGATTTTGTTTTTGAGATTACTTTAATTATTTAAATTCTTTCCGAATCAGATTTCAAGATTTTGTTTTTCTTTCTGTTTAGTTATCGTTTATCAATATCTTTTTCAAACTAGGTTTGTGTCAACAGGCATTATCATTTCTGGTTTGCTATCGTTTGCTAATGAATGGTACACTAAAAGCCTAGGACAAGCCTCCGTTTTTGGCTAGAATTGCATTTATTTAACCTCGTAAATTCGCCCGTTAGTCCGTATTTCCGTTTCTCCCGGTTAAATTAATAAATAAATCTGTTCAATACATTTTTCCGGTTAATTTAAATTAATAAATTTAACGAATGCTTACGCCGAATATTCGAGTTTAATTCATTCAATAATCTTTCTCGATTAATTTATATTTTGATAAATTTAACATAATCTGATTGAATTTATTAATTCAAATCCGTTAGTAAAGTCCGAATCGAACATTTCATTTAAAGTTTTTTTTTGTTCAGGGTTTTGAGGGTTGGGCTTTGACATATTGATTTTTGAATTGTAAATAGTATTAAGCAATAGACGTGGCAACGTTATTTTCTAGTTTATAATCACACACCTTACCACAGACCTTACCTCTTTTCAGAGCGTTAAAAAAAATAATATCAACAAGACCCCTGGATCTCCATTTGAAGCTACCTGTACCCCTAAGACGTCGTTTCTAAGGGTTGTGGAGCATACCACATAAATAAACTGGCGCCCGAGCAATCTCCGTATTAAGGCGTCACTTCATAAATAATTGTTTATTGTATTGTATTTCATATAGATTATCATTACATTCTTATACGTTTATGAATTTATTAAATTAAAAATGTAAATTAACCTTTCAAAATGTTAAGTTAACTTACCATATGTGGAAATTCCTTCTGACTTGAACTTTGTCCACCGATTATAAAGACCTGAACCTGAGACCTTCTGACAGATCTTCTACCAGCACTATACTCCATACATTCTAAAAAATTAGTCGCCTTAAGTGAACACACATATAAAAGAAGGTGAAATACTAAATTTTCATCGACGAGCTAGGAAATGAACGAATGAAATAACTTTTGTCTGAAATATTCGTCTAAGATCTCAAGTTAAATGACTCACCCCGTATTTATACTCAGTAAAAAATTCCGTTACACCATAATTTGTCTTATAAATAAAAATAAATCATAATTACTTTCTTGGGAAATCTTCTGGATTACAGCTGTGGTAGAGGTCAAGCCAGGCGCTGGAGTAGACCACCCTGTATTAAGATTCGGATGAGAAATATCTAGATTAATATAGTTCGAAGCAGTTATTGGTTTAAATGAAGCTAAGTTACTTGAAGTTACAGAATTAATTTCTACAACATCAGAGTCACTGTTAGTTACTGGAGAAATGCTTACGATATAATTAGGTACAGCTGAAATGTTAACATCAAATTTAACCACAGTTGGTAACTCAACTTGAAAACTGTTTTGGAAAACACTTCCTGGGGTACTTACTTGTATGGAAGATAATGATGTACTAGAATTACAATATAACCCTAAAGGTCTGAAAGTAACTGACGTCGGTGTAGCTGTGGAAGTAGAAGTACTATATGCTGTAGTGGATATAGTTGGAGGTATAGAAATTTTTGGAGTACTTAGATGGTTACTAGTTGATGATGAAAAATTAAAGTTATATTGTGGATTTATTATAGTTGCTAAAGTAGGTAATGTTTGTTGAGTAGTACTAGTAGTTGATGTAGGTACTGCAGAAGTAAGTGAAATTGTAGAAGGTACTGATGTAGTGCTAGTAATAGCAGTAGATACTGTCGCCGTACTAGTTGGAATAGAAGATGTGCTTGTTTTATTAATAGGATTACTTGTAGTTGATGAGGATATGTTAGGTAAAATATTAACAGCTGACTGGGTACTAGAATACCCTACGAAATATTGCGGATCGATACTTGTTACAACAGGACCTAAGTTTTCTCTATTTTGCTTAGGAATAGATGTAATCATTCTCACAGTATTTAAATTAGGATTAGCAGAATAATTAATCATCATCGAAGGATTAATTACAGTTACTAATGGAACCAGAGGGGTAACTATAGTACTACTAGAGACATCTACTGGTAAAGATGAAGAAATGATTGTGTTTACTCTACCAATTGTTGCTGGAGGCATCTGTGGAGCCGAAGTACTGATAACTGGTGGTACCACTGGAGGTACTGTAACAGGAGAAATGGTTGATATGTAACCGAACTGGTTATCTGCGAAGAATGGTACTGGCCATGGCATGTAGTTTGGAGAATTTTGAGAGCCTGTGGGATTGCTGCCTACTGGTGTTACAATACGAGTTTCTAAAATTAAATGCCGAATAAGTAATAGAATTTAATTTATAATTAACTACCCAATATTTAATGACTATCACTATTTAATGACTGCAATGGAGCATTTAACCCTTACATTTTTTAAATAGATAAATATTTCCCTTTTTTTCCCCTATCTGGGCCCGACTGATCCAAGATCTCCGATATCGCTGAAGCCTACCCGGCTAACCAGATAACGAATGATGACGTAAGAAAGACGTCATTTTTTGGTAATTATTCGTCATATTGGTCATCCGTCAAAATATGACGCCAAAAAGCCGTCATTTTTGTGACGTTTCCACGACGTCATATTTTTACGTCACTTTAACGTCGGCGTCGCACATAGGGGTATTCACATCAAAAAGTTGGCTAAAATTATTTTTTGAATAGAAATTGCTTTAAATTCTTTTATTCAGTTCACCAACAATGTAAGTGGAAAAAAATAACGGGAATTTCGTCTTAAAAATAATACGAAATAGTTTCCACAAATACGTATTTATGATATCACAGGTTATTGCAGGACAATATTATTCAGGTGATGAAATCCAAATTTCGTCATCTGATGGATGAATCTTTAACATGAAGAGCAGCAGTTTCTTCATACGACAAAGCTTCTTGAGATATATCAATCTCTACGGGAAGAAACATTTCTATTGCTTCTTTCAGGAAGGGCTTTGTCTTCTTCTTCGGAATGGTACTTGGCAGTCAGGACCAATCCGGACCTGTTTTTTGTTATGGTATTTAGGAAAACCCTTCAACCCTGAAGTATATTAAATCACTTCGAGTCCATAATATTTTATAACAACCAATATGAAAAATAACCATAACTTTCGAGGGCATATTTTTATCAAAAACTCAATGGATTGTCACTTAATAATAGTCAATATATTGTATGTACCTGCCATTGAACGGTTCATAATGCAATATTTAAGTATTTTTTGAGAATATCCTGGAAAAACACTTGGTTTCTGTTTGATAATGCCGAAAACAATATCTCGTGCACCCAAGGAACTATCTAATTCCGCCTGAACTGTTACATCACTATCAGCGCGAAAGACAAAACAATTGCAGCATTTGATGGTGCATTTACTGGCCTTCGCCATAAAAAGATTGATTTAGTTTTATGGCGGATTTAAATAAATCGACTTTTGGCCAGCTTTTATAAGTAAATATCCCACTGTGCGTCGTTTGGCAGGCATTTTATGACCAATGCTTGTGTTAGGAAATGTTTGAGTACAAGAATGTAATTTCTTACATATTACCAGTTATTGAATATATGATTTAAGAGCTCGTATTTTTGGTGGCTCGATAATTAACATAAGTAGGTACTTGACAAAATAACTGTCACAAAAGTTTAAATAGGATTGATTGATTGATTGATTAAGACGATGTACCTGACTGAGGTTTATTAATGCCTTAAGCCTTAAGACTTATTGTACTATGTCAGTTACATCGTTATTCAGGTGAAGAGGTTTGTTACCTTTATCAGGCTGAGTAGCCTTTTCACCAAATTTTCTTTTGGAAAGTCTTCCTGTAGGTTATACCTCCAGTGCGTGAGTGCCTGGCACTCTAGTATGATATGATAAGTTGTTTCATCCTCCTCATTGCATAGTCTACATATGGGTTCATCTTGAAATGTGCCAATTTTATGTAGGTGTTCCCTAAGGTGACAATGTCCAGAATATCACCTGTCAGTACTTTTGATGGCGCTTTAACCATTCGTTTACTGTTTTGTTGGCCCGGCACGAGATACGATATATTATTGAAGAATGCTGATTATTTATTCAATTATAATTATACCTAGTATTTCCTTCATTATCATCTATTATTTTGTCAATTTACACGCTATAACTCCATTATGTAAAATACGTAAATCATTGTTGCTCATTGTGTGCACTATATTAAGGGTTCATATATGGTAGGGGTACATTACAGGGTGCAAGGTTTCTCCTTATAAGGATTTCTGACGCGCTCGAGTAACGCGGAAAATCCTCGCTTGGCCTCCCCTACTTCTACGCGTCGTGACTTTTTCCATTTTCGCAAAGAAATAAATCGAGCCTGAAATACGCGATTAGTGTATTCCTACAGCCTTTAATGAGCCGTTAATAACTGTGCAAAGAAAACTGCAATTTTTATTGTTTCAACCACTTTTTCGCTCATGTTCGGCTCACTTAAGTTAAAGCTAGCAGAACAGATATTTATGCAAAAATTTGCGGAGCAGAAAATTCAATAAGCCTTTAATGAGCCTTTAATTTTGCATGTATTGGTTTTTCCAGCTTAAGAGACGTAAATTCGTTTCATCCTCCAAAAACCTACAAATATTAATTTTTGATACTTCGAATATCCCTTTTGACCAACATTTTACTAATTTTTTCGTGAAGTTTCTTTTTTGTCATAATAAAAAATATATGTATACAGTTTTATTTTATTTATCTAGAAAGCAATGACAAACTTACATACATCCCAAGTAAAGTTAGCCCAGTTGCCAGAGAAAGATATTGACCAAAAGCTCGCACAAAATGTGATCTCGATGAAACTTGGCACTTAAGTACTTGAAAGGGTGTAGAAAACGATAAAAAATCGAAAATTTCAAAAATCAAATCAAAAATTTGGTTTTTTCATTATATCTCAAAAAAAAAACTAAAAATTTCGAAAAACTAATAGCACTACGTGAAAGAGCGGAAAATTTTACTAAAAAATAATATAAGTTATTTTAAAAAATAATTTGTATTACTATAAAAAAGCAAATTCGAAAACTCTAAGCGCGCCGAGCCGTTGAATACAGGGTGGCCAAATAAGAATGCGAGGTACTGTATCTGGGAAACTATCCATCGTAGAGGCTTGCAGAAAAACCTGGAAAATATTTTCAAGTTTCTGAAATGGCCGCTAGGGTGAGTAACTGCAATCTTGAATCTAACAAATTGATGTTTCTGTGAATTCCCCTATATTAACCTAACAAAAAAATAACTTATCTTTAAAGTAGAGGATAATCTGAATCTTTTTTGTTTGATAATTTTTACTGTATCTCTAAAAATAAAGTGGTGGGGGGTATTCAAAGGTTTCAGTAAAAAACACCCTGTATATTCGAAACGGATGAGCGATTTTAACAAACTTGGGCTAGTTCAAAAGAGCTATTCTTGGGCTCCAAATGTTATCATATATGAAGTTTTGTTAGTTTCACATGTCGCCGCTAGAGGACTTTTTTCGACATTTCGACAGAAATGGTTAATTTTCTCAAAATAATTAAATACAATGGTATGATTTCTTTTTCCTGAAAAAGTAACTAAATGTTGCCTAAACAAGCTCGCGAAAACCGCATCTCGATATCTTGTTCCTAATCTAAAATTTTTTAAACTAATTAATTCCTTTTATTATGTAAGTTGTGGCCTTAAAAGGACCGATTTAAAAAAGAAAGGTTTTTAATGCTCCAGTAAACGCTCTAAATGCTGACCATCACGCTTTATGCATTGCTGAAGCCTCTCATGGGTAGACAAACCTGCACTTCAATTTCGGCTCTCGGTATGTTACGTAATGCCTTACGAATTCGGTTTTTCGTATCTCTCTCGTCGTAGGTTGAGTCTGAAAATCAAGACAAGTTAAGTCTGGTGATCGCGCAGGCCATGGAAACAGACTTCCTCTTCCTATCCACCGCTGTTGTAACAATGCTCTCGCACAATAATACCATAATATGCTGGGCAACCATCCAACTGCAAAAACAAGTTTTGACTTGTTTCCAGTGGCACATCTTCCAACAACAACGGTAATTTATTGGCAAAAAAGTCAAGAAAGATATTGCCGCTTAGGGATTGCTCGAAAAAATATGGCCCAATAATTCGGCCTCCCAGTATGCCACACCACACATTTAAACTCCAACGTCCTTGGTGCTGAACTTCACGCAACCAACGCGGATTTTCTGCAGACCAATAATGCATATTGTGCAGATTTTAAAGGTGGCTTCATCGGTCCAAAGAATTTGAAATAAAAACTCTCCATTATTGTGCGAGAGCATATTATTGCAGTATTACAACAGCAGTGGATTGGAAGAGGAAGTCTGTTTCCATGGCCTACGCGATCACCAGACTTAACTTGTCTTGATTTTCAGACAACCTACGACGAGAGAGATATGAAAAACCGAATTCGTAATGCATTACGTAACATACCGAGAGCCGAAATTGAAGCTGCAGTTTGGTCTACCGATGAGAGGCTTCAGCAATGCATAGAGCTTGATGGTCAGCATTTACGGGGACATTAAAAACCTTTCTTTTTTAAATCGGTCCTTTTTAGGGCCACAACTTACATAATAAAAGGAATTAATTAGTTTAAAAAATCAAAATTTAAGGGATTTTCGTATAAAATTTTCTTTGGCCTAAATTTTAGATCAGGAACAAGATATCGAGATGCGGTTTTCGCGAGCTTGTTTAGGCATCATTTAGCTACTTTTTCATGAAAAAGAAATCATACCAATGTATTTCATTTTTTTGAGAAAATTAACCATTTCTGTCGAAATTTCGAAACAAGCCCTCTAGTGGCGACGTGTGAAACTAACAAAACTTCAAATATTATGACATTTGTAGCCCAATAATAGCTGTTTTCAACTAGCCCAAGTTTGTTAAAATCGGCTCAGCCGTTTCGTATATACAGGGTGTTTTTTACTGAAACCTTTGATTACCCCCACCACTTTATTTTTAGAGATGCAGTAAAAATTGTGAAACAAAAAAAGTTCAGATTGTCCTCTATTTTAAAGATCAGGTATTTTTTTGTTAGGTTAATATAGCGGAATTCACAGAAACATCTCTTTCTTAGGTTCAAGATTGCAGTTACGCCCCCTAGCGGCCATTTCAGAAACTTGAAAATATTTTCCAGGTTTTTTTCTTGTCCCTTTTGGTAATAACTTTTTCCGCATGCCTTTACGATGGATAGTTTCCCAGATACAGTACCTCGCATTCTTATTTGGCCACCCTGTACAAATATTCAGGAGGCGTTCGGAAAAACTAAAGTATCTTTGTCTAAAATGTACGCAAAGAAAAAAAAAGAAAGGGTTTTAAAGGGAAGACTCTAAGCTTTCTCAGGAAGTCATTAGTTTTTAATTTTTTTTTATTTTCTTATAGAAAATTTGACCGGAATTTATAATTTTTAAAATTCTCACTTATTTTTATAAAACTGAAGATATCTATTAATAAAAGCATAACAAAAAAAATCCTTGTACATTTATCATAATTATACTTTTACTTTTGATTTAAATATAATTAAAACGATGAACATTATCTCTGTTTAATAAAACTAAAATGTTTTAAAATGATCATTCTTTTTACAACATTCATTCGAAGCAATTTTTATTTTCAAAAAAGTGTTTATTTATTTATATAAATCAATTTCTATTATTATTTTTAACTTTATTTCAAAAATATTAATTTCTGATTTATATAAATACTAATTTGAGACTAAAAATTGCGTTGTAAATGTAAATGTAAAAAATAATCATTTTAAAACATAATTTTTATTAAACAGAGATAATGTTCATCATTTTAATTATATTTAAATCATAAGTAAAATTATAATGATTATAAATGTACAAGGATTTTTTTTTGTTACGCCTCTATTAATAGATATCTTCAGTTTTATAAAAATCTGTGAGAATTTTAGAAATTATAACTTTCTGTCAAATTTTCTATGAGGAAACAAAGAAAATTAAAAACTAATGACTTCCTGAGAAAGCTTAGAGTCTCCTCTTTAAAAAGCTTTAGCTATATTTTAGGTAAAGATACATTAGTTTTTCCTAACGGCTCGCCTGAATATTTGTATTCAACTGCTCGGCGCGCGTAGAGTTTTCGAATTTGCTTTCCTATTTTTAATAATTTTTTTTAGTAATACAAATTTTTTTTAAAAATAACTTATAATATTATTTGTTAGTAGAATTTTCCGCTCTTTCACGTGGTGCTATTAGTTTTTCGAATTTTTTTTTTCGAGGTATAATGGAAAAACCAAATTTTCGATTTTATTTTCGAAATTGTGAAGGTAGTATACACTTTAGAGCAGCAAAGATTTTTTTATTGTTTTCTAAACCCTTTCAAGTACTTAAGTGCCAAGTTTCATCGAGATCACATTTTGTGCGAGGTCAAACTCTCTGACAACTGGGCTAAGTATAAAATAATTAAATTAAAATAATATTTATATGTAGTTCCTATAATATAAAATAGCTTGAAAGTATATATACTTACTCTTATTAACTTTTAGTGCATTGGCAGTTACAACTAAAAACACAATAAAACTGACAATGTTGTTCACCATGTTGCGGTGTCTGTACCAGATGAAATAGCAATAATGTGAGGCTATTAACAAATTACACCTCGGGATGTGACAATTCATAAAAATAAAACGGAAGCATATATTTCCAGTTAAAAGTTAATTTGTTTATAATTTTTCATGATATTATATTCGTTACAGTCTAGGTTAACTAAAAAAGATTTAGCAATCGGCCTCGATATGAATATGTTTTTATTAAACGAAAATGGTTGGGATTTACCACGTTGGTATACAGGGTTGTTCCAAAAATTTAAAGATATATTCTTACTTTGGAATTGGGATTGAGATGAGATGACAAAGAAGTTTAGCTTTGTGAAAGAATTCAACACAAAGCTAAGTAACAAAAGCGAATGGGACAAAGATACCATCCCAAAACTCAAGAGAAGTGCCATTAAATGGTACACAGATGGTTCTAGAACAACAGAAGGAACAGGAATAGGAGTATATGGGCCTGGAACCAAATATTCTGAAAGTTTAGGCAAATCTCCGAGCATTTTCCAAGCTGAAATATACGCCATCGTAAAATGTGTCCAGTTCAACATAGAAAGAAATTTTCGCAGACAAGAGATCATCATCATGTCAGACAGCCAAGCAGCCATTAATGCTTTGAACTCCCACGAAATCAATTCCCAGATAGTTTGGGAGTGCCTAGAGAATCTAAACGAACTAGGCAAGAATAACACTGTTACCCTCCAATGGGTTCCGGGACACACTGGAGTGGAGGGTAATGAAATAGCAGACGTACTCGCAAAAAAAGGGGCTGAAACACCATTTCTGGGACCTGAACCCTTATGCGGAATAAGCACCAGTACAATACTTGATGAACTTGGAAAAGAAGTAAATAACAAAAAAAATACTGGATAGGACTACAAGGAATGAGGCAGGCCAAGACACTACTGGGAAACTACAACCAGAAGAGATCTGACGACTGCGTCAGTAAAAGTAAAAATAAGCTCAGAATACTAACGGGTATCCTAACAGGGCACTGCCGGCTGAGAGGCCACCTAAAGAAACTCGGATTAGTAGACAAAGAAGAATGCAGATTCTGCGAGGAAGAGGAGGAAACCTCCATCCACATTCTCTCAGAATGCTTTATCCTGCAAAATCCAAGGGTACGATACCTCGGAGAATATCAAATAGAAGAGGAAGATTTACCTAACCTGAAGCCTACCGACATCCTGAACTTTTTGAAAGCAATAGGACTGGAGGAACTGCTCTAATCATTGAGACATCCTTAACGATTGGGCAGCAGTAGGGGGCACAATAGATCTTATAGGTCGCAGTGTATCGACACCCCCATCACAGATAGATAGATAGATAGATAGATACTTTGGAATTATCAGCATAACCATATTAACTGATTTAAATAAAAGAACATTGTTATTATGAGCACATCTCACTGTTTCAAGAAAGCCTCTCACAAGTTATGACGGTTAACTAATTCATTATTATGAAAAGTGGATTCATCTGTAATTTTTTCGGAACATAGTCTAAGCTGATCAAATACAGGGTGTTATATTTAGGCATTACAATGGAAAAATAAAGTAAAATTTAACAAAAATAAAAATAACCCCAAAATTAATAGATTTAGGTGTAATAAACCTTTATAATTTTTAAAAGATAATGGAATTTGCTACATAATAGCATTATCAAATACAGGATGTCCTATTTAAAATAAGAACGATATTGTCGTTTGAATATGTCATTAGAGAATCGCTCCATTTTGGTCGCCCTGTATAATTTTAAACAACTTTAAATACATTATTGCTTTCAATTATTAGTCTAATTTTGTTTAGTTAAAATTGAATTTGGCTGATTCCACAGGTTTCGAAGTTATTGGTTTCCAGAAGTATCTAAATATTTCGAAAACTAAAAAGCTTAGGTATAGGGAATACCTATAATAAAATATAGGGTGTTCCATAAGAAAAATATAACTTTGATACGCCACACTTTTTTGGGACACAATGCTTCGTCGCGTCTACCGTGACTCACCCTGTAAATGGTGTTCCAAAAGTCACTTCCTCGGATATAAACCACCCAATAAAACAAACAAATGTAGTTAAATATACATAATTTGCACTATCTACACATGCTATTAAAAATAACCATAATTCCAACTTTAGTCAAACAAAAATTTTAACAACCGAAAAAAAATGGTTCACATTAAACGTACAGGTAACTTTAGATCGGATGTGGACAACTGAACATTTATACAAACTTAATTAATATTTTTAATATCTGGACCTACAAAATTTTTTGATTCTACCTTGCATTTTGTATAAAGATAACAAACATTTACATTTTTCATTTAAAAAAAAAAGTCACGATGTTCATCGCCACAACGATATTTGCCCAAAAATTTATTAAATTTAACAAACCGAGTTTCAATATTAAGTCTAGCATCGACATACGAATATTTAACTCGGAAAAAGATGATTAAAACCAAAACTATTAAGTACACATATTTTTAGCACATTTTGACTAGTGTCCATTTTAACAGTGTTACTCAATATTCCATTAAATATTTACCTAAATCCATGATTTCTGAAACTGAATTGGCAACGTTGTATTTTCTACATTGAATTAATGAGATGGCTGTCATTTGACAAGCAAATGATTTATGTCCGTCATATGAACATTTTTTTCCTTTTTTAATACTTTTCAGGCTTACTCTGGTTATAAATTGCAATTGTAGAAAAGTTATGTACTTATGCGTTTGTATTGGAAAAATATGTTAAATAATCATTTCTACGCACTGAATTTGTTTGTCTTGGGAGTGAGTATCCCAATATTTTAATAATAAAACATAAAAATAAATTATAGTTAGGTTAGACAGTTAAACATAAAGAAAAAGAATCAGATTTTAACCAAAAAATTAGAAAAGTCAATTTCGAAAGATATAAAAAAAAATAGAAATCGAGTAAGAGAAAAAAAAAGGAGGGTGGTTGTTGGAGGGCAGAGAAAAAAGATTGTCAAGAATTTGAAAAATCAAAAAAATATTTTAAAAAGTATAAAGAAAGTTTTTTTTTGGAAATATTGAAAAGGAGGATTGAAGTGTGTTAGTAAATAATAAATAAATTATTTACGAAGCAGAAGAGGGAGTGAAGAATATTAAAGGAGTGGTTCAAGGTTAGAATTCTAGTCAGGAGGTAGACGTTGAGTGGAAATTTGAAAAAAAGGCATGAAAGGTGGAAAGTTGGAAGAAGTCGAGAAGAAGATAAGTAACAATAGTTTTTTTTTGTAAATTTTTTTGTAGTAGTGATTGATTGATTTATTTGATTATAGGGACAAAATTATCAATTCCAAAATCAAAATGAACTTCAGACAGCTTTACATCAATATGGCACAAGGAATAGAGAAAATTTCTTGCCGCCACGCATGAATAAATCAGTTGGACAAAACAGTTACAGCTATCTAGGACCAAAAATCTTTAATAGTATTCCACCAGAGCATAGAGAAATAAAACCAATAAAAAAATTTAAAAAATCTACAAAAGAATTTATGAAAAAAATGCCGCGTCACTTCTTCCATAATATAATAGAATAAAGTATACAAAAAAAAATTAAAAACATCAAATTCATACATGTTGTAAAGGTAATTATTTAAAATTAAAAATAAATGGGTAGTATGTTTTGGATTCCTATAATTTGGATCACTCTTTCTTTCGCTACAATTAAAAAAAAAATAAAAAAAAAATTATTATTATGTATTATTATTATTAGTTTATGTATATAGTCATTTATTCTACGTTTATATTTTTTCTATGTATGTCACGCACAATCTGTCATTGTACATAGTACAGTGAACAGATTCAGTGACATTCCCTGTTTATTTACATTGTGTAATATTTAATAAATGTGTATAATTTTGTATTTAGTAAATAAACATTATTATTATCATTATTATTAATAAACAACTTCAGATTATTTCTATAAAACGGGGTGACATACTTTTGATTTTTTAAATAGGATCATTTTAAATTTTAAATTTTGTTTCTTTTTTTTTAGAGTGTAAATTTAATTTTTTTTATTTGTTTTATTTTTTAAAAATAAATTTAAAAAAGAAATTGTAAAATTGTGTTAATAAAAATTATTTATTATTATTATTAGGAATCCAAGCCCTGTAGTTTCAAAATTATAAATAAATTTTTAAATTTCTTATGTTCTTAAAACAAGACAATATATTTCTTTTTAAAAAAATGTGAAAAATATTTTTCCGCGCAAAAATTTTCTATCGCTATATTGAATTTATCATGTTTTATAACATCTGTAAAAATTTCATGAAAATCCCAGCCGGCCCCATATTCTTAACGTTTACCCAGAGATATGCGTGTCAGTAGTCGTCAAAATTTGTAGGTTATTATGGCAAAATTAAATAAAGTCAAACGTTGATATTTACAAAAATAGGTTATTTTCTTATGGCGATTTTCCATCATCACTCCACCAACGTTTTCGCCGACCACTGCTAGACCAACATTATGTATCGGGACTACGTTACTGAATGTTGCTTTGGAATACACCTCGCACAAAAATATGTGTGATTTCCATCGATGATCGATGATTGACAATTAACAACTTTTGACAATGCAAAAAACTGACAAATTAAATTAATATTTATCAGATTCTCTTCTATTGGAAATAAAACCACTTATTTTAAAAAAAGGGGACTTTAATTGACGTTTTGACTTTCTTGAATGAAAGTCGTTTTCAAAATGACATGACAAAATATATAATAAAAAATTTACTATAGAAACAGGTTATATTATCTCTGTGTTGTCTGCCGTTGCTAGGAAAAAAAACTAAAAACTTAACTTTTCTTGTAAATATCTCGGAAGATCGAATTATCACAGACATGAGACCTGCATTTTTTGCCGATTTAGATAGGAATTAGTCTACCCTAAAAGTTTCATTAAATTCTGACGAGTGGACTTTGAGATCCTCTGGACATACATACATACATACAAACCTTGCTCGTTTAATAGTATTTGATTTTAATAAGCTTTTTTCGATTAATACTTAAAATTGTATTATTTTGTGTATTGACTTTTTTAGTTAAAAAAAGTAAGAAAATATCCATTAAATAAAAAGTATTTATAAATACAACGTATGCTTTATTTAATCTTCAAATTGCTAATGTTAAAGTTTGGGAAATTATTTTAAAGAGAAACAGGAGATTCAAATTGAAAACTCCTGGCTGGCGAAACTTAAACTTCCAGCGTTACTTTATTATTTGTATTTAACCCAGGGGAAATTAACATAAAGCCACCTTCATTTTTCTTCCAACCAAATCTAAAGTTACTATAAAATAAACAAAAGTGTAAATCGCTTTTCATATATCTTCCTTCAAATTTTTCTTCTAAAAACAACTTTAGACGTGGTTCATAAGAGTAAATATATATTACTTCGTATGAAAAACATTTCATGAATTAAAGTACGTACGTTTCCCAAATAAAATAAAACATAAGAGATGTCTTGTTGAGAAATGGGTATAAATTTTGTAACCGAGAGATGTTTCTAAACGTTTTGTTTTTCAGTAAAATAATGTGTTGAAATTATTCTTGTAAATCAAGTGTTCTTTCATAAAAACGATATTGTGTTTTTATGAAATAAACTTTAGAGCACCAACCGACAGAGTTTTTTTAAATTTAAATTTGAAACTGGTGAAAACTTTTTCGCTTTTTTTTTGTCGAAGTAAACCTGACATGTATCAATAAGAATTTTGTTGCCTGGCAATTTAACAAAAAAAACCGCCTCTGAAAAAATTACGTTTCCGTAGGACGAGTAATTTTTTCTGGCAGTTTTTTGAGTTGAATTACCTAATGGCAACAAAATTCGAATTATAAATGTCAAGCTAGAGTGTAATTCGGTAAGACAATTTAATGAATATGTAAATCAATAAATTAAAAAATGAGATGTAAATTAGTTTATTTTCCACCTGCCGCCCAATAAAATCTGGTGTACCACAGGGTAGCGTCTTGGGCCCATTCTTATACCTAATATTCACGTCAGACATTCCGACAATGGGCGAAACAATCATCGGCACATTTGCCGATGATACTGGTGTTATCGCAGTAGACAGCAATCCACAACTAGCTAATAACAAACTACAAGATCATCTCAATAATCTGGAGGACTGGTTTACAAAATGGCGGATAAATGTTAACCCAACCAAATCAACTCATATAACTTTCACAACAAGACGGGTTGAATGCCCTAGTGTTAGAATAAATGGTGATATTATTCCTACAAAAAATGAGGTTAAGTACCTAGGACTAACTCTGGATTCAAAATTAACATGGAAGCCTCATAGACAAACAAAAAAGAGACAAATCGATAACAAGATCAGACAGATGCAGTGGCTTATACCATCCTTCCGAATTTGTTTTTTGCCAGAAAGGATTTGGAGTTAAAAAAAAACTTTTCACATGTGATATGGTTTCCCCGTCTTCCCATAATTTGTTTAAACAATCTTACTGGACAAACACAATCTTCTGCAGTGTTTGCTACCAATCATTTACTGGGTTATATTCAACTCTTACGGTCTCTTTTCCACGGTTGTCTGTCTCCAACTCTCCAACTCTCCCAGCCAATTGATACGCAGCAATGTGATAAAATTTTCTTTGGAGGCCTACAGTTTCTTCTTCACTCCAGGACAGTGTCATTTCAAAAATTTCTCGTTTTGTGAGAGCATTAGAACTCACCTTCCTTTTTTCTGGGATTGCTTGTAAAATTTTGCGTTTTGTGTCGCGTGCATTTCTCGCTTTCTTAAACTGTATGTCCGTGAACGGATTAAAAATTCTTTTATAATCTTTAAAGTACTTCTCTTGTAACATTTTTGCTGAAGTGTTCCAAATCGTCTTGACTGCACTATCTTTATCATCTTATCCATTGTTCTTCTTCATGTTGAATGCCCAGTCACATAAAATAGAAGCTAACTTTTCAGTGGAAGTTTCTGCAATGAGTTCATATTTTTTTTCCAAACAAAACATCGCAAATTGTCGCCAAATTGATGTAGTTGAATTCAGATTATTGCGAGGCACATTATCATTGATGGCTTTTTCAATTTCTCCACTCGAAGACTCTCCAAATCGCGACATTTTCACAAATAAAAACTTTTCTGACAACGCAAGTTTGAGAAAAATTGACTTAACGTCATCAAAAATTTGATTACAATGCTGGTTGTCATGCTTTCAAAAGTTAGGTTCCGTTATTGTCTCTGAAAAAGTTAGGGCAAACTTTTTCCGCTGTCATAATGACAAAATCACTCGGCTTATGGGATTTTTTATACATGAATTAAATTGTCACAGGAAAAATTAGATGCCCGAATGGTATTTGACAAGACTATTTGATAAGTAACTGATTATTCTGCATACACATACATAATAAATATGTAGGTATTAATTTGAAAACAGGTAATTTATTTAATAAGAAAATACTACAAGAACTTAATTATTTATGGTTCGATTAAAATATAAATTGCAATATTGGTACACAGTAGGAGTATTGTTTGAAATCTAATTGATAACGTTGGGTGCAGGTAAATGAGTCGTATAGAATCAAAAGTCTGTATTTACTAAAACCAAAAAAAAATGAGTTAGCTCTTGGATATGATAGATCATAGGTTTGTGCACCAGCCTACAATATCTTTCAGCTTCAAAACCAGTTGAAATGTATAAAAAAATGTAAAAAAACTGAGTTGCAATCAAAACTGTGTATTTACAGAGATGTTTGGAATTAAAACTCTCTATTTTCTATTTCTTTTTTTCACGCTAACGCATATTGCATTTTTGCTTTTATCTCCATTAGAGCTATATTATTGCGGTACAAAAGTGGTGTGAAACGGACACAATAGTATTTTTAGGTTTTCTTTACTCATTAAAAAAAAAATTGCAAAACACACGAATAAATTAGCCAACATAACCAAAAATGTCGGTTCTAAATTCTAAACTTCCTAATCGTAATACTGGTTGCATACATCGTTCAAAATAAAACCAAAATGCGCCACTGTCTCATAGTGTCAGGCAGAAAACGTCTGAACTATGGAAAGAGAAAATCTTACTGGGATATAGGCAACTTACATAATTTTTTTTTTCTGGAGAGTTAATCTCGAAAATTATAAAGTTTTGAGAATTGGTATTCTCGGAAATTAATTTTGTATCCTTCATTTAGGACATCTCCTTTTCACGTTAAAATTGGTGATCACAAATTGTCAAAACTGTCAAAAACACACCTCCATTAAATGGCTGATATCTTTTTTATTAATCCTTAAAATTGACTCAAAAAAGGAGATGTCCTATTCCAAGGTATAAGCTATAACGGGTATAAATATTTCCACAAACAAAAATTCCGTTCTCGAGATTATCTCTCCAAACAATCGTCAAATTTGTATAGATATTCAGTATTGCCAACTGAAAACGAGGTCGTCAGTGGCAAGGAGTTATTTTATAATACTTTTTGGCTTAACAGTATGGATATTCCAATAACACCGTGTGCTCGTGGAAAAGGAAGAAAGCGTTTGGTGCAGATTTAATCATTAATGTTGTTGAAGGGGTCCAGCTGTAGAGTGCGAAGCTCGAGGAGTGGCTGCAGTATCTTCTGTTTTCTCTTTTTTAGCTGGAGGTTCTGAGGCATCACTTCTAAGGGTATTTATGATGTTGGAATAATGCTCATTATCCATTTGCAGATAAGGCTTAATTGAGTTAGCTGAACTGTGGCCAGTAATTTTAATTAATTGTTGTTCGCCCATTCCCTCTTTAGCCAAGTTACTGACTGCTGTCGACCGCATAAAGTGGTTTATTATTTTTATCTCTTTTGTATTTAATACTGCCTTCTCTGCTGCTTCTTTAATCCATTTCGAAAGTTCGTTTTTTCCCACTGGAGTGTTTTTGTAATATCCACTTGATTGTTCTTTGTTCCATGATGGGTTTACTGTTAAGAATAATCTATCAGTAGTTATTCTAGATGAACGTTTAACCATTAGAATTTTAAAAAGACGGACTGGACAAAAGGTAGGGTTCTTCGTGTTGGGGACCAGGCATTTACTATCGGCCATTTTTTTCTCCATCCTGGGCCGTTTTATTGAAGAGAGGATTATATTCTACTCTTCCTAAAAAGTAGGATTTTTTAAAATCAGTTATTTTAAAAAATATTTAACTCCGTTATCTACCTGTTTTAATCCCAGAATTATCCACTTCCTCTTTAAAATAATGAACTCTGCAATTGACTGCTTCTCCACCTCTCCAGGCAAGTTCTACTGAAGCGATATGGTAAAATTTTCGCTGGAGTCTCGCCGGAGTGTGTTCGTCCCATAATAAAACCATTCCGTAGTATTCTTCCAATTTTAATGAAGCAGAGCTCGATTTCCTTTTATTTGCGCACATCTGCAAATTCCTTCGTTTATCTTTAAATGGATCAAAAATTATTTTTCATTTCATAAAATACATCCCTTGCATTTTTATTAGGCCACACCCTGCAGATGGGCCTGTCCCAACTTATTGTAGATTTAAGTTAGCTGAGAAATTGAGTGGACTGTATAGAGGTTGTAGCGAAATTATGCACTGATTACTTGAATTTTATATATTAACGATAACTTCGTAAAAAACAAAACACTTTTTAACAAACATATAATATAACAAAATTCAAAACAGTGTTTGCAATTGCTCAAGAAATAACTGAATGTGAATATGGGTATGATTGCGACCTGTTCATACGGAGATAGAAGTTCTACTGGTTTAATTTTGATTTATTTGAGACTCTTGTCGGTAGGCGAGATCCTTCGGCGGCCAATCACGGGTATGTATTTTCGGCTTTATTGTTGTGCCTTTTTTTATCTCTTTGGCAACTTGCAGTCTCGCCAATGTGTCGCGATGTATGTAAAGGCGGTTGCCGACAAGGGCGGCTTTTAGCATTGAAGTTTTATCTCGTCGGTGAGTTACTTCCGCGTTGATTATCTGCGCGATGGCCTTGATTTACGATGCGTGTTGTACTGTTGCTATGCTGGGCACTTAGGCGTGCGGTTTGATTATTTTTATTTCCTTTGTCGCCATGGGCGTAGGTAAAAATGTTCGATTACGAACAGCGTCGTTTTCTGGTGTCCTAGGAAACCATAATTACTTGTTATCAAAGGTTTTTTTGTTCCTTTATTGAACAGCAATTACAAAAATACAATTATTCTTTAAGCTATTTTGTTGGCACAGGGACAATATGTAAAAAGACATGATGAGGTTTCTCCATTGAGAAAACCTCTTGCACCTTACTTTAGATCAGCTGGCCATTTTCTTTTCAGTCTTCTTGGAGGGTATTCTTGTAGGAGTTGTTGAAGGAGTGTGTTTTCATGTGACTCTAGGCTATGGTGGTGTTTGTTGTTTCTTTCTTTCTTTCTTTCTTTCTTTTCAAAGGTATTGTAATTTTTGGTGACAACAGCTGTCAAGTTTTGCCGCGGGTAAACTCAAAAAAACTACTGACAGGAGCTGTCATACAGTTTTTTCATCTAGAAACCATTTGTAATTCAAAATTGCGCGTTTGTGATTGGTGGAAATTAAGACGAGGGAAATAGTCGAAGGTAATATCCCAAGACTATGACGAAAAGCCGACTATTATTTTCTGCATAATACTATCGAGAGTACCTTATATTCCGAGACAATTTGATGAGACCATATGAACATTAATAATCTGAATAACTCCCTACAAGAATAGGATAGGCCCCTCAAGGCCATGCTAGCACAAGAACAAACCAACAAGCCCACTAAAAACCCTACGGGAGCGGATACTACGGCCCCTGAGAGGACAACATCTTGCCGGCTTCACCTCCCCTATTACTAAGTCCAAGAACACCTGGGATTGAGGGAACTGACACTAGTTTTATTGGTAAACGGTATGTGGTCTGCCAAGGAGGAGCACTTATATACTAGAGTCCCCGAGTACCGTTCGTTAGCTCCGACATTCTCAGACTCGGATACTAGTAGCTCATGGGTAGCGAGTGAACGCTAACCCCTAGGTCTAATATCAGTTGTATATAGTAATTTAAACTGATATTGACAAGTTTCGATTTTCATGGCTCAGGAATTCTGAATGTTTCCGAGTAACAACGATCTGGATATTTTAATTGGGAGGTAAGCGTCCTAACTTTCTTTCTGATCAGTCATCGTTTGAAGAGTTCATATTAATCGTTTGGTGAAGCATTTTTATTTTTGTGATTGTGTAGTTCTCCGGTGATGTAAAAGGTATGATATTTCTCTCTTTTAAACTCATAGTTCTAAATTGCTGGTTAATTAAATGATATATCTATAGCTCCAGAAATTATTAAATAGTTTTTATACCGGCGCGGCGTTGTTTTTTATCTACATACATAGATGTAGACAAAATGGATGACATGCTTCCTTTTTTTTTGTTTCGTTAAATATTTAAACTTTCCATCTTTTATGAACAATACAGAATACTATTGCGAATCAAAATAAATCGCCAATAGGATATACAAAGAAGATATGTCTTCTTTCTATCTACGGCCGTGAGCGCCTGACCTGTCTTGTCATGTGCCTGATGTATGATAGAAGAAGAGAATTTAAGGTTAAGAAGAATAAACCGCATCTTTAATTTCCAATTAATAATTATCAATAAAATAATTCTTATTAATATTTTGGTTAAAAAGTTAAGGTTGTAAAATGGAAGGAATGAACTTTAATTGTCGTTTCTTGTATTTTTAGGTAAGAGTTTTGTGGATGATAATTGTACATAAGCAACACATTGATTTATTTCAACTCAAAAAATCCTAATTAACAATCAAACCTTATAGATATATCGTAGTTTAAATGTAATTTTTAATATCCCTATGCTTTTTTACTCATTTTTGTCATATTAATCGGACACGTGGTAAAAGATGGAAATACCTTTTATTTATACAGCAACTGACTCGTTTTTTTTAATTTCTAATTCAAAAGGAGGCACGGACATAAAGGAGGCCAGGCCTTAAAGGAGACCCCAGTGGAATTAAAGGAGTCCCTGAAATAAAAAAAGAGGCTTTAGTACTTTAAAAGTAGGCCTGAAAATAATCAGGAACCATTTGAGAAGGAGACAAGGAGAATCAGTGGTCAAAACGAGGCCAGAGTTATTTGATACCTGATAAGCAGCAAAACTTAAGTAGTAACCAACTCAGAAAGTTATTGAGGTACCACTTCATCCTTCATTCCACCAGCCTCGAAAGTCTACCCCAGAGAACAGCTATCTATCTATCTATCTGTGATGGGGGTGTCGATGAACTGCGACCTATAAGATCTATTGTGTCTCAACGATTAGAGCAGTTCCTCCAGTCCTATTGCTTTCAAAAAGTTCAGGATGTCGGTAGGCTTCAGGTTAGGTAGATTATCCTCCTCTATTTGATATTCTCCGAGGTATCGTACCCTTGGATTTTGCAGGGTAATGCATTCTGAGAGAATGTGGATAGAGGTCTCCTCCTCTTCCTCGTAGAATCTGCATTCTTCTTTGTCTACTAATCCAAGTTTCTTTAGGTGGCCTCTCAGTCGGCAGTGCTCTGTTAGGATACCCGTTAGTATCCTGAGCTTATTTGTACTTTTACTGACGTAGTCGTCAGATCTCTTCTGGTTATAGTTTCCCAGTAGTGTCTTGGCCTGCCGCATTCCTTGTAGTCCTATCCAGTATTGGGATCTTTTGTTATTTACTTCTTTTCCAAGTTCATCAAGTATTGTACTGGTGCTTATTCCGCAGAAGGGTTCAGGTCCCAGAAATGATGTTTCAGCCCCTTTTTTTGCGAGTACGTCTGCTATTTCATTACCCTTCACTCCAGTGTGTCCCGGAACCCATAGCAGGGTAACAGTGTTGTTCTTGCCTAGTTCATTTAGATTCTTTAGGCACTCCCAAACCATCTTGGAGTTGAGTACGTGGGAGTTCAAGGCATTAATGGCTGCTTGGCTGTCTGACATGATGATGATCTCTTGTCTGCGAAAATTTCTTTCTATGTTGAACTGGACACATTTTCCGATGGCGTATATTTCAGCTTGGAAAATGCTCGGAGATTTGCCTAAACTTTCAGAATATTTGGTTCCAGGCTCATATACCCCTATTTCTGTTTCTTCTGTTGTTCTAGAACCATCTGTAATCCTATCCAGTATTGGGATCTCTTATTATTTACTTCTTCTCGAATTTCATCAAGTATTGTACTTATTGTGCTTATTCCGCAGAAGGGTTCAGGTCCCAGAAATGGTGTTTCAAACCCTTTTTTGCGAGTACGTCTGCTATTTCATTATCCTCAATTCCAGTGTGTCCAGGAACCCATAGGAGTGTAACAGTGTTGTTCTTGGCTAACATGATGATGATCTTTTGTCTACGAAAATTTCTTTCTATGTTGAACTGGGCACATTTTTCGATGGCGTAGATTTCAGCTTGGAAAATGCGCCCCGATTTGCCTAGACTTTCGGAATGTTTAGTTCCAGGCCCATATACTCCTATCCCTGTTCCTTCTGTTGTTCTGGAACCATCTGTGTACAATTTAATTGCACTTCTCTTGAGTATTGGGATGGTATCTTTCGCTTTTGTTACTTAGCTTTGTGTTGAACTCTTTCACAAAGCTAAACTTCTTTGTCATCTCATCTTGGGGCATGTCCCAGTTTGGTGATTTCCAGTAAGGAGTCGAAACTTGCGTTTGGTTGATCCTTCTCTGGTCATTCTGTAGTACTATATGTAAGGCTTAGGATTACCTCCATGGCGACCGTTGATCAAGTTCTCATTGCACCTGTTGGAAAGTCTTTGGATTTTCGCTAGATTTGCCTTTGTACTGGCCAGCTTAGTTCTGCTGCCCCAGACTACTGCTCCATAAGTGATGGCCGGTCTCACTATTGACGTATACATCCACTGCAGGATCTTTGGGTTACATCCCCAGTTTTTTTCCGCAAAATTTCTGCACACCATTAGAGCTTTCGTGGCTTTGCTGGTTACTTCTTTTCGTGCTTATTCCAGATGAGTTTATTATCTAGTATTAGTCCCAGATATTTGACATCTGGCTTCCATTGTAAAGGCAACTAAGGTAGTCTTGGTGGGGTTGACATCGATTGACACCATTCTTTAGTATAGTCAAGCCCTCTTTGAACTATTCTGGTAGACAATAGTCGCGACATCCATCTGGTTGTCGTGTTGTCTACCCCTCTTTCTTCTAGTGCTGTTTTGACTGCTTCTTGTGGTGTGTTGTCAAAAGCCCCTTCTATGTCTAGAAAGGCTAGGAACAGCTAAGCGTGATCCATCATGCACACTTTTGCCATAACGAAAATCTGAGTTTAATTATCGAGTCAGTTAATTGCCAAATCTAAGATTGTTGCTATTTTCATTTTCAACTGACAAGAGTCAGCAAAATTATTAAACATAAGATTTTTTATTTTCACTTCATTGCATTAATTAAATTTACTATTTTTCTTTTCATTTGCAATTTTAAATACATGTATAAGATACATTGTAAGTTTTGCTATTTAATTTCATTAAATAATACTTTCATTTTATGTTGGTTTTAATTTATTTCTAACTTTCAGCTAATAAATTCATAGTACATTTTCTTGGTTTTAGTCAAACAAACCAGGTGGCGCCCTAAATATTTCCACTTCTTTTAGTAATCTTTTTAATTATGCTATGGGTTTACCAGTGGAATTCTAATCGAATCCACAGACCCTTCTCTATATTTTGTATCCGAGGTAACCTGGGCAAAATTAAAGTAAATCAATGGAACCATTCATAACCGGATATTTTATATAATTTCCATTTTTTTTTTCATTTAGTGTCGCGTATTCTACTGCCAAAATACGAACGAAAATACTAGCGAATAGTTTAAGGTATGTTTTTATTTTATAAATGGATTTAAAACGCTGCTATCCGTCAAATCTCGCAAAATACAAAGGTCAAAAAGCAACCAAAGTATGAAAATGATGTAAAATCAATTTTAGAGAAAATAATAAATAATGTTGAATTTTTAAATTAAGAATCTTTTGAATTTAGTAAATTATAAAACATTATAATGAAGGCTTTCAAAAATAAATGCATTATCATCGTCCTCATCATCCTTTGAAGAAGAATATGAAAAGAAAGAAAATTCAGACCCTCCAACTTCTAACCCAATGAAAATTGTGCTGTTTTATAATGTACACTGGGGTGAATACCCAATGTGTAAAAGAATAAGTTTTCAATCAACATGTTTTAAATTATGTTTGAAAAATCTGTGTAAAAATTATGGAGTAGGAAAATTTCCTTAGGGTTTCTAGAGTCAGTATATCCGAAAGAGAGTTCAAATGAAATAAAAATTATCGAGCTGTTGGAATTGTTATATCCCATTATTACATAGGCCATTAGGTCGTCTTCGCCTGGATAAATTTCACGGAAAAGTCTTTAAAGGTCCAATTAATGTCTAATGCAAACGTTCAGCTACGGAACTTGATTCGTGGTGACCTAGAGATGAAATGGGCTTTAATTTTGTGTAACGCTAAAAGGTCTTTAACTGTATTATTATTAAATTATCTACTTCTATTAATTGAGAAACGCCAAATGGAGTAAAATATTTCCTAAGTGCTTTACTAATACAAATTGCACATTGTCCTTTTATGAAATACCCAATATTTAAATCATAAGTAATGTTTCTATTATTTTTAGGTTAAAATAAAATATTTGTTCATCGCAGTGGCGTAACTAGAGTTGAGTCATGGGGGGTTTACCCCCACCAGTCAACTACTCCAACGTATTACTCCCTTCAAAATTCAAAAACAGATTTCTCATAATATAGGTATAATATATACTATATATTCTATAATCATGTAGCTTTCAATGAAATAAGTAGATTATAATTTTTTATAAATGTTATTTTCGTTATTTTTGAAAAGACGATCAAGAAATAGCTTTTAAATACAATAAGTCTATTTATTGGTTACAATAACTTACTACACTTAATAAACAACAAATTAAGACTATGAAACAAGAAAAAAAATATTCTTAAATATAAAATATATAAGTACAAAATTGCGAAAGTTCCCCGCTCTACAGTCTTCAACTGAGGTTTATTATTATAGGGTTTTTAAATAATAAAAACGCGCTGAATAAAAAACGCGCGGAATAAAAAAGGCGCGGAGTAAAAAACGCGCGGAATAAAAAAGGCGCTGAATAAAAAACGCGCGGAATAAAAAATGCGCGAAGTAAAAAACGCGCGTAATAAAAAATGCGCGAGGTAAAAAACGCGCGGAATAAAAAACGCGTCAAATTTAACGATATTAACGCGAAAAATTTTTTAACTGCCTTCAAAAACAAATTTCGCACATCAGGTAATTTAAATGTTGTATTGTTTTGAGAAACATAATCTTTTAATTGTGACCAGATCAGTTCAATGGGATTTTTAACTGATGAAGAGCAAATAGAAATTGTTTTGATTGTGGGAGATTGCTATAAAACGCAGCAAATATTCTCAATAATAGACATCCCAATAAAAATATAGCCCAATGAACTGTATTAAAAATAATTTTAATGGAAAACGTCGAAAACTGGTTGCTGATCAAAATACGCAGTTTGATGTAATGCTGTCTGTTGTAGAAAATCCAAAATTGTAATTGCGCAAAAGAAAGTCGTTGTTACAACAAAATGTATGTAAAAATACGGTGGCAAGAATTTTAAAACTAAATAAATACAAACCATACAAACCACAAATCGTACACACATTAAAAGAAAGGGATTATTATCGCTTTGATTTTTGCTATCTCATCTAAGGAGAGTTAGAGGAGGACCCTTTTTTACGAGGCATATAATTTTTTTCCGATGAGGCGACATTTTCGTCAAATAGAACTGTCTCGTTGCAACATTGTCGCTGGTGGTCTGATGAAAATCCCAATTTTGTAATAAAGTCTCGTGACCAATATTGGTTTAAGACGAACCTGTGGTGTGGCATTTATAATAATAACAAATTAATAGGACCTAGTTTTTACTAACTCATATCAATGAATTCATGGACGAACTACCCTTAATTGAACGTCAATGTATTTGGTAGCAACAAGACGGTGCCACATGCCACAGTACAATAAATGTTAGGAACTATCTTGAAAATTTGTTTCATGGAAAAGTTATTCACAGATATTCTGATCTCTTTTGGCCTGCTAGATCCCCTGACCTAACCCCCCTTGATTACTTTTTACCTGAAAGCGCCGTATTGACCACTTGGAGAGGATAATTTTAGAAACATGTCAAGAAATTTCTCCTCAAATGATAAGGAATGTAGTACGTGAATTTTCCAATAGAACGATTAAGTGTATTGAACGAGAGGGTGGATATGTCGAAGCATTAGTATTAGTGTAAATTTAATTTGTTTGTTTCTAATATTAATTTATCTCTCTCAAATTTAAAGGTATTTTACTCTTGAGTAAAATTCATATTTTTTGACAAACCTCGTATACCATACAACTGAAAAAATTTGATATTTGATGACTGTATTCTAGGTTTTAGATAATGCAGTACTTTTTATGTAACGCGGTTTGACATTTACTGTCAACATTTCCTTCTATCAACAAATTATTTGTTTGTCAGTGCATCCTAGATTACATGTAACTACAGTTAAATTTGCATTATTGTAGACATACGTTTTAAAAATAATTTTATTAATTTAAATGGATATACTTGCATATTTAAATGTAATTTTTAATTCTGATCAACTTTTTTTTAGTAACATTTTTCGATATTGTCAAATTTAAAGGTATTTTACTCTTACCATATACCACTGAAAAAATTTGATATTTGATGACTGTATTCTAGGTTTTAGGTAATGCAGTACTTTTTATGAAGAATAACTTTTTTTCCTAAAATTAATAATAAAAAAGTTTTCCATATGATTTCAACTTAGGGGGACATACTGTATATAAAAAGTTCAGGGTGACGGATTTTTGTAGTCACCCGAAAAGTCGGAATTGATCTTTAAATAAGTATGTAAAAAAAGTGGTCTATTTTTGTTATCGCCACACGTCCGTTCTCTACTTGAAGTATTAGTTTTTATTATGAAAAAGTTGGAAAAAATTGTAACGGAGATTTATAACCTCCCCCGTGCGAGTTAACGGGTTTATAATTGTTAACACACCCAAAGTACGTTTTCGAGGTTGCTGAATACGATGACGGAGGGTTAACATTCCGTTTGAGTTTACCCTACCCCCCAAACGGCCAAAAACCACCCCAAAACGTTTTAGAGAATGCTGAACCCGATGGCCTTGGTTACATTTTTTCGAGGTGACCCCCATCCCTCAAACGGCCGAAAATCACCCCCGAAAAGTTGAAAAATTTTTGCTATAAACGAGAAAACCCGCGACATCTCCCATTTTTAAGGATACTGAATGTGATAGTGATATTGGATCTTGCCCCCGAGTCGACTCCATCCCCCAAACCGTCAAAAACTACCCCCGTTAGTTTGGGGGTGAAAGACGCGATTCACCTTTTTACGGGTGGATTTTGGCCATTTGGGGGGTGGGGCCAACTCAAAAAGAGTTTTAACCCACGCCATCGTGTTCAGCATCCTCGAAAACTGGGGGGGTACTTTGGGGGCAACAAAAATTATTTTTACAGCACAGAATGCAGCTGAATTGCAAAGATGCGACTCGATATATAATTTCGTGTAGCTGCTAGAAAATGTCCGTTCGATATTTTTTATTAATATTTATAATTTAAAAAAAATTTCAATCTTGTGGCTGTAACTTTTTTAGGCCCTTTTTTCTGCAACTTTAATATCTACTGTTACAATTATGGGCGGTGTAAAATTTCCGGTCTCCGTGAATTCATGCATGTTTTTACATATTTAATAATAATAAATCAAGAACGGACGTGTGGCGATAACAAACATAGACCCACTTTTTTGTACAACCGGAAAATCGTTTACAAGACCACCGTGTCACTTTATAACTTTGTGTAAATCTATTAGACCAGTGCAGATAGCTTTGAAAATGGTAAAAAGTGAAATAAAATAATAGTAGGATGAAACCCATTGGAAAAGGAAGAGAATATAACAAACATGAAAGGAAAAATAATTTACAGGCGCTCAAAATTGTACATGATGAATTAAAAAAAAAGAAATTCAGAGTTTTCTTCGTTTCTTATTTGGATTTATTGAGAACATTTACCATAGTAATGTATATTTTTTTACACCATCAAAAAGTAGAGATTTCAACGAACAGAAAGCCCATCGAGTTTTTAAAAAAGCAGATATTTTGACGGGAGAATTTTCGATTGAAAATTAGACTGGATTTTCGATATTAAGTCAAAATAAGGTTAAAAAAATAAATATTTTAAAACAAAAAAATTACAGAGTGTTTGGGACATAAAAAGGTAAGTTTACACCAAATTTCGTGAAAAAAAAAAACCAAAAACTGGGTTATTTGAATTTCTCACATAGATTTTGAGGTTATGTGAAAAAAGTATAAATACAAAAGTTGTAAATCTTTTTATTACCTACAACATTTCTATTTAACTTTTTTCCATAGGACTTGTAGTTTTGCCGGAAATCCAGATAAACAGTTTTCTACCCTTAAAAACTCCCCCTCTTCCTGACCCCAGACCCCATATGAACTCTTCTGTATTTTTATTTGGAGATTATAATTTGCCATTGGCCATCTGGGCCCCACAAGATCAGGATGGACTATTGCAGTATTGTCCAAATGGATATCCAGCAATGAACATTTTTCGTTTTGTGGTCTCAAACAAGTTAATACGATACCTAATAATAATGATGTTTTTTTGGACTTAATTTTTTCTAATGTTCAGAACTCTATATCAGTGAGTGCTGCTAGTGATACGCTATTACCTAACAATCCCCACCATATTGCATTAGCATGTGACTTAGTATTACCTAATAGTCCTAAGTGTATGAAATTTGATATGCATTACCATGATTTTAAAAATTGTGATTACACTGGTCTAAATAATTACTTTGCTCCTATTAACTGGGATATATTCTTGAATGGTAACATTGAATCAGCGGTTAATAATTTTTATCAAATTTTCAATAATGCTTTAGCAAATTTTGTACCTTTTCGTAAATTCAAATCCTCAAATTATCCAGTCTGGTTTAATTCAGATTTGAAGTTACTAATTAGAGAAAAGAAAATAGCGCATAAAAGATACAAAGATACATCTGATGTCAATGATTATGCTCTATTTTGTAATTTAAGAACTAGATGTAAAAATTTATCTAAATTATATTATGATAACTACTTAGGTAGACAACAACATATCAATTAATCCCAGATATTTTTGGAACTATATCAATTCTGTTTAATTTTCAAAACAAATTAAACATATAAACGCAAATCGACAACATCGCACCAAACATTTCGATACAGCGCTGAGGCGCAGAATTTCTAACGAATGTTTTCTAAGCACATGCAAAAAGTCACGTATCCAAATATCTACAGCGCAGATTTCTAACGATCTTTTTTCTACATACATGAGAAACAACACGTACGCCAACAATTCTTTTCTAGAATAATCGGACGGGCGGGGATAAACTTGAAGCGACAAAACTTCGCAAACTTTTAAACCAGTGCGCATCGAACCTTCATCATGAACACTCCGGGGTACCAAAAACCTCGTGAATATTTCGTTTTTGACAAATTTTAGATGACTTCTATGGTGAAGCATCTCCCTTTGGCACCATGCTAGGTCCAAGGGGTTGTTTATTGTTATTTCAAATTCAGTGCTCCTTAGTGCAGCAAAAATTAGTGCCTGATCATCACTCATACATACAACACCAAAATAAATAATATTGTATCGATTCCCCCATTGAAGATTACCATTCCGGAAGTCTTCAATGGGATAATGAAATTGAGAGAAAATTTGAGTTCTGGCCCCGATGGAATGCCTTCTTACCTACTCAAGAGGTGCGTTTACTCTTTGAGCAAACCACTAGAAATTTTATTTAATCTGTCACTTGAAAATCAAGTTTTCCCTAGCGTCTGGCGAAACAGTTACGTAACGCCAATTTTCAAAAATGGGTCCAAGGAGGAAATCAAAAACTATCGACCAATAAGTAAACTTTCTACAATACCAAAATTATTTGAACAACTTCTAGTAAACCACATTTCTTATTATTGTAAAAATCTAATAATCGAACAACAACATGGTTTTGTAGAAGGTAGATCAACAGTAACTAACTTGTTATTATATCCAAAGGATATTTTCAATGCACTAGAACAGCATAATCAAATTGACTCTGTCTATACTGACTACAGTAAAGCTTTTGATAAAATGAATCATAAATTATTGATCAGCAAATTGTCCGCTGTTGGCTTTCCACCATGGTTGACAAAATGGTTAGAAAGCTATCTTTATAATAGACATCAATTGGTTACAATTAAAAATTTTGTTTCTAATTCCATCCTTGTCACATCAGATGTTCCACAGGGATCACACTTGGGTCCCCTGTTGTTTAACATTTTTATCAATGACTTAGGAACCATTTTTAAAAATTGTAAATTCCTCCTTTTTGCTGACGATTTAAAATTATATACGGACATCTCTAATCCAGTTGATTGTAATAAATTATAATAAATAAATCAAATGGAATGGTATTGAATCCTGATAAATGCCAATGTATTACTTTTAGTAGAACAATAGCTGAAATTCAAAATAACTATCTTGTTGACAATAAGATCATTGAAAGAGTATCGGTTGTTAAAGACCTTGGAGTATTATTTGATGTAAAACTTACATTTGTTCAGCATATAAACTCAATTATAAGTAGCAGTTCTCGAAAACTAGGTTTTGTTCTTAGAAATACACAACAATTGTCAATTCTTTCAACAAAAACATTATACATGTCACTCATTTATTCCTGTCTTAATTATGCTTCTCCTGTGCGGAGTTCTCATTACCAAATTCACATACACCATCTGGAGTGTATCCAAAACAAGTTTTTGGGATGTATTGCTTACAAAATGGGCTTATGTCATGGTACATACAATTATTCTGAGATCTTAGAGCACCTTTCAATTTATACCTTAGAAACTAGCCATAATAAAGCTGATTTAATTCTTTTACATAAATTAATTAGTGGGATGGCATCATAGCCAGAACTGTTGGCACAAATTAATTTTAGATTTCCTAGAAGACTTACACGAAATTGTGAACTCTTCAGTATTCCCTTTCATCATACTAACTATGGCTACAATAGCAGTATATCTCGTATTATGATACTAGGTAATCCACTGAAGGTGTACGCATAACTGGCGTTAGCCTTTGTACTTTTAAAAAAACTCTAAATGGAGTAGCTACTCTGTGATGTTTTGTGAAATATTTTACTTTTACTTTTACTCTTACTTTTATTATACTTTCTTTTTATATATCTTCTCATATTGTATTGTATATATTTTGTAAAGAGGGGTGAGCCCGTTTAAATAAATAAATAAATAAATAAATGTTTGTTATATTCTCTTCCTTTTCCAATGGGTTTCATCCTACTATTATTTTATTTCACTTTTTACCATTTTCAAAGTTATATGCACTGGTCTATATCGACTTATGATTGAATAAAGCTTTTGGCGATAACAGACCATTTGGGTTACAGTATTCTGTACTATAAATGTTTTTAATTAAACGAGTAGCCCTAATCTAGGATTCTTGAATTTCCCGTTTAATGTTTTTATTACTTTATCGTCCCTTTTATGAACGTTATTCTAAGAGAAACTCATTAGTGACGGGAAAGAAACAACCGTAATCAGTTTTATCTGTTCTAGAAAGTCGTAGTAATTTACATAAAAAATTAGAATTGTACAAGTTTTATTTTAACTAAATGTGTAAAAATTTTTCGTAGGAGTTTCTTAAAAATCTATAATGTGGTATTTTAAGAATAACTCACTAAAAAGTGGTTAACAGTAAATGATTGAAGGACACTTGCATTCATCCACCTTTTATAAGTATACTATAATATGCTAATTAAATCTAAACCTAAACCTAAATCTGGCCACCTACCGGATCAGCAGGAATTTTCTTAGATTTTATTTTTGACACTCAATCACTCAATAACTCTTGACCACTAACAGGAATTTTCCGTTGAATTAAAGATCTTTCATTCGTATATTACAGTACTAGTTAGTTGTATTCGAAGCCCAGGCCCCAAATGGTATAAAAAGTTAGAATTAGCCCTTGACGCCGTCATAATTATTTTAATAAGTATCATATTCACTGCACAGTGCACTTGCATAGAAAAATGGCGTCCGAGTATGCCACATAACCACATACGGGTATCCATATCCAACAACCAACAACCAACAAGCCAACACGAATGACGAGTAGCAGATTGAATTGTGGGATTTACAGGATATTCCTGTAATATTCACGGTGTTATATTCCGTTTGCACCTACGTATGTTTTACAGTAATATCTTGTAAATATAGAAAAATATTATTCTATATACACAGGAAATATTCCTGATAAATCAACAGTACCTTATTACTGCTATACTTACCAGTTTTTCCTGTTCATACGACTCAAGTCACCTTAACTGGAATCGGCTTGTTAGATTGCAAGTACAGATTGTTCTCAAAACGGTTTTTTCTTGTTATAATAACAATACTTTCAGGCAGTAAACCCGATCAATTTGTGTAAAAAATACATGTCTTTGAGACCAAAAAATACTAGTTCTAGCCGCTTTTTTGTTTTTTTAGAAAAATGGGAGTTGTACCAGCCAGTGTGTGGGAATAAATACGTTGTCGAAGATACCTTCAAGAATTGCAATGTTTTTGAAATTGGAGAAGGTCTTCGGCGACTCTTTTGGCCAATGAATGAACCAACGAATTTTACAATGACTTCAAATTCGAATAAACCGTTAACGTTTTCCTTTAATTTCAATATTGATGTGAATTCTGCTTAAATAGTTATAAATAAATAGAATACTACTTTAAATATAAGTTCTCGTCCGCTAAATTTATTGTATGTGGTGATTTTAATGTTCCTGATATTCAATGGTGTCTAGAAGAAGCTACACCTATTCCCACTCGTTTAATGAATCATTGTGCAGAAATTTTAGTAGAATCCATGTTTTTTCTTGAACTCCAACAAATCAATACCATCCCTAACTCACAAGGTAAAATTCTAGACTTGATATTTACTGACGATATACTTGAAGCAATTTCTTCTGAATGTTTTAATCCTTTGGTTCCTCTTGATTCTCGCTATCATCCAGCTTTGGAAATATCTATTAGCTTAATCTAGACAAGTCCTCTAAAAAGTGTTTCTGACATAAAAGTTTATCAATTCTCCAAGGTCAACTTTAATAAATTAAACGCATTTTATGAGCAAATTAACTGGTCCTTTTTAACGATCGTGTTGAATTAGACGAAATTTTGGAGCGTTTTTATTATTGTCTTTTTAGAGGGATAGATTTGTAAGTTCCTATAAAAATATTAATAGATGAGAAATTCCCTAAATGGTATGATTTGCCTCTTCGAAAGTTGATAGCCAAAAAAAATCAACTGCATAAGAAATACAAGAAAACTGGTCTTTCTACAGATTACGCCACTTATGCTGACATTCGTAAAGAGGTTAAGTATCGCATTGACCTTTGCTACCTCACTTTTGTCAATAATGCGGAGCATCTGATTCCGGAAAATATAAAACATTTTTGGTCTTTTATTAAAAACCTCAAAAGAGATGAACATCTGCCAAGCATTATAAAATTTGGAAATCACATATTCGACAGTTCTCTCACTATAACGAATGCATTTGCCTCTCATTTCCAATCCTGCTATCAGAAATATGACTCTGTTAGCACTGAGTACAGAACACCCCTGAACTTTATCTCTAATCTGTCCTCTCATACTTTTACCGAAGAAGAGATAAGGAACAGGCTTCGGGAAATTGATTCCCTCAAAACGCGTCGGACTCCGGTATTGCTAAAAAATTGCTCTTCTTTGGCAATTCCTCCGCAATCTATTTTCCAAAGATCATTTGATAGAGGACATTTCCCACATCAATGGAAATATGCTAACCTAATACCAATATTTAAAACAGGCGATAAAACCAACGTAGAGAATTACCGTGGAATTTCGTTACTCTCCGCTATTCAAAAAGTTTTTGAAGCGATACTGTCAGATGTCATCTTTAGCTGTTATAAACACCACATTATCCCTAATCAACATGGATTCTATAGAGGACGATCCACAGCTACCAATCTTGCCATCTTCCAGGAATTTCTAACTAACTCTATTGAACAAGGAAATCAAATAGACCTTATTTACGCCGATCTATCCAAAGCTTTTGATAGAGTGTGTCATTCTCTCTTGATTAAGAAACTTTCCGATATTGGAGTGTCTGGGAGTTTTCTCAGCTGGATCAAATCCTACCTTACGAACCGACGGCAACGGGTTCAATTTGTGGTTCAGTGTCACGCGAAGTGTTTGTAACTTCTGGTGTTCCACAGGGTTCGCATCTTGGCCCTGTTTTATTTATATTATTTATTAATGACATTTCTTCATGTTTCAAGTATGCACGGTATCTTATTTATGCAGACGATATAAACATATTCCTTCAGGTATCACGAGACACTAATTATCTGCAATTAGATATAAACAGATTTGTCTCCTGGTGTGAAGTTAATCTTCTTCAGCTAAATGTGTCAAAACGTAAACTGTTTTTTTAATCTATTTCTTATGTGTTTTATTTTATATTTTTAATGACGTTGCTATGTTTTCATTTATATTTTAAGGACGTTGCTATGTACCAATTAGGTTACCCTGTGGTGTACTGCAATAAAGTAAATAAATAAAATAAATATGAACGTGAGTTATAATCCATAACTCACTAGTGAGTTATGAATTATAACACACTAGTTAATAATAACAGTCGTAACTGTCATGTGTTGGATAAATATATAAAATTGTTAATAAGTAAGCTCTTGTATATTGATGTATCTTGTTAAAAGATCAGAGTTTGTAGATCATAATTTGAGATCTACAAATCATTACCAAATATAAAGATTAAACACTAGTGCTATGGAGAAAACACTCTTTATCGAAGGACTGAAAGTGTACAATAACTTACCATTAATAGTGAAAACAGCACCAAATTCTGTAGTGTTCAAAACTAGATTAAGGCAAATGTACTTTAATATCTAATGACATTGTTGATATTCTTAAAATAATATAAATTGTTAATTATACGTAATGTAATTTAATAGCTGTTGAGCTAAATAAACGTCTATTCTATTCTAAGATTGGTCGTCATTGAAATTCAGTATTTAGGCAAATATCGATCAATACGAAGTGACTGATCACAAGATTTGCTTCTATATTTATAGTACAACCCACTTGTTTATGAGAATGAAAAAACGTTATAAAAACACAAAGGATACCGCCAATAGAAGGAATGCTGATGAATCTGGACATTTTTTAGCAGTTTAATGTCGAAAACACCGTACACTGTCCATATACATAATATATCGTTATAGGGGAGAATGGCGTATAATTATTTAATATGAATTTACATTTTAATTTCTATAACGCATATTAGATTTGAATAGAGGTTGATATCTTCATTTTTTGATCTCTTGTGAGATTAACAAACGTTACTAATTAAAATTTTGTCTTAAATTAATTTAACTAAACTGTGAGGTTATACGACAATGGAAGTGTGGTTATAGTTTTTACATTTTACAATTGCAGAAACAAAATTCTCAGATGTGCAGACAGGTTACTTTGGCGGCTTGTAGATGTGCCGACAAGTGGCTTTGTCGGTATTAGCGGCATGTAGATGTGCCGACAAGTGGCTTTGTCGGTATTAGCGACTTGTATAAAGCGGGATCATTTTGTTCTTCAATTAAAGTAGGAAGTAGAAGTTAGACAAATATTGTCTTCAGTAGTGGGGGCTAGGAAAATATTCATACAGTTATACACTGTGCTTGTGTTCGCATTTGATTTTTGATTTAGTGAATAGTAGGTGGTAGGTGATTCGTGGCGTTAGTTTATTTCAATTAATATTATTCTTGACTTCCGTGTATATACTTACGTTTTTTTATTTTGAAACATTGTTACAGTGTACTTCTTATTTATTTATTCGGTGTCAATTTCAATATGTTTCGTCCTTGGGAAAATACAGTTTCTTTAAGTGGATCTAAAGAATCGGAACAATCATTAAATGATATTCCAATGGATTATGTGGTATCAGGTTATAGTCACAAAGATTCCTGTAGCTCCGATGAGGAAGAGAACATTTTTGGTAAAAGAACTTCAGAGTATCAAGAAATATCCACCTCGAAAAAACAATATCTTTGTAAAGATGCCCAAACCATATGTATAAATGTTTATAAGAATATTGTAACTTCCGAAGGTGAAAGGAGTGTCATCGAAAAAACATCTTTTTTAACAAATGTTCCCATTAGCACTCTTTATAGAATTATAAAGAATGGTCCAAAAAATCGTAAAGAGAGCGTGTGATAAAGGATTTGTTAAAACTTTAGATCCTTCAATATCAAAATTAATTGGTAGTATTATTTATGAATCTTACCAAAGTAATGAGTTCCCAACAGTGGATAGTATATTTTCTTTACTAAAAAGTAAAAGGCCAGATTTAAGAATTTCTAAAAGCACAACACAGCGTTGGATATCGAAAATTGGATTTAAATACCAAACTATCAACTGTAATAATGGAAAGCCAGAGGATCATAAAATGGAGGATACAATATTTGGAAAAAAATTAAGGCATCTCGAAATAGTAACAGAAAAATATACTATTTAGATGAAACGAAGTTCGATACCCACGATACGCCAAAGAAAGGATAGTCTGACGGAACAAGAAGATGTTCAGTAAATGTTCCTTGTAACAAGCGAACTCGACTTACAATTCTTCACTGTGGATCGGACTCAGGGTGGGTACAAAATTGCCTCAAACTCTCTGGAAAAAATTTGGAAGATTGTAATTTAGATTACCACAAAAATATGTCTGGAGAAAATTTTGAAGATTGGTTTGAAAATCAGCTCTTAAACAATATTGAAGAGAATAGCATCATAGTGATGGATAATGCTTCATATCATTCCCGCTTAATAGAAAAAGTTCCCAATACCAACTCAAATAAGTCTGAGATTCAGGAATTTTTAAGAAATCATGAACTTTATTTCGAAGAAAATTATACAAAAAAGCAATTGCTTTAAGTATTAGGCACACAATCATTTGAAAAAAAATTTTTTATTGATGAAATGGCATCAAAAAGGGGCCACGAGGTATTGCGTATTGTGTATTTGGGTCATTCTCCGTAAAAGGCGGAAAATGAGATGTGAAAATAAAAAAAAATACAAAGTAGTAAAATGATCTATTTTGTAGATTAAAGTATGTCTAATGTTAATAGAATCCTCTGTTATTGTTTGCAACGAATAACTAGATAAGATTTTTGAAATATTTGGGTTTTAAAAAAACCACTTGTTACGGTAATGATGATTCTTTACTACGGAGTTGATAAAAGTTAACGTATTTCTGAATAATATTAATCTCTATGTAACAATTCGTAAATAATAATATATATTTTTTATATTAACCAATTATTAGCCATAAACAATACTTATAAAGACAGAATTATTGTTATTATTTAACTATTTAGGCAAAAACCTCAATATCTGATTTACCGATTGCACATGAATCTTCAATATCAGGTAATAAGAAAATAAAACTGTTGCTTTTTCTTCTTAAAAATTTCGCAATGATAATTCCAGTCTGGCTCATTTCCAAAATAGTAGCAACATAATACTTTAAACTTTTCTTGCCTGGCAACTTCACTAGGACAAAGTTATTCTTTTTAGGTTGATCTTCACTAAAAGTTCTCTCTGGGGACGCTTCTACCTCCGGCTCCGAATCAGAGTCACATTTTCTAAATAAACATTCTTCATTTAATGTATCATTTTCATTGCAGCAAATAGTTTTAAATAATGTTTCAATACAATTTACATTCACTATATTCAATATTTTTAATTTTTTTATAAGTAAGTTGCCATTCTCACATTTCAAACATAAACATGTGTCTCTTTTGGTGGACAATCCAAAATGGCCTAAGTTTGCAAAATGTGGAATAAGAGACAAAGCATTTATGTTGAGTTATAAATTCTTTGTAAATGATACGTAACGGCTTGTTTAAGTACCGTTTTTGTTTTTTCAAATTATTACGAGTTATTGTGTCTCTCTGCCTGGACAAAGTTTGCTGTATTCGTCTCTCTCCAGAAAAGCTATTATCTCGTCTTTGACTCTATGATAGATTTTTTTTGTTTTTTCCATGTCTCTAGTTTTGGATTGTTTAACTATGCTACTTACGAAATTTAATTGATTCAAGCATTTGTATTTCCTCACAACGTTTCCCGTTAACACTTGTTGAAACATAGACTTACGGTTGTGGTTCCCACGTCTTTTATAATTTACTTTTATTTGTTCCAGTTAAATATTAGTTTTTTTTTCACTTCTCTCGGAACTATATGGCCTTTTAATACTTTTTCTACACTACTTTTGGGACTTACTTTTCTTATTTTTGTTTGCTTCAGTCTGTGATATTTCATTTTGTATTTATGAAATTTCGCTTTCATTATTTCATAATTTTTACTTAGTTTTTTTAATGTTCTGTAAACTTTTGCCCGATCTTTTCTTACTTTTTCCTTCCGCGTACCGAAGCGCTACTAGGACCGGCGATTTGGGGTATTGGAGTAGAGGGAGGAGTGTATTCTTCGATAAATCTACGTGTTTGCTGTTTTTTTTCTTTTTTATTATCCCTATATTTTTTGGAACATACCTTCCAAGACTTCCTCTTCATTCTTTGCTCTCTTGCTGTAAGGGAAGTAATATTTTTTATTTTACCTTCCTCTTTTCTTCTACGATATCTTGACCTTTCACTCTCCTTTTCTTTCTCATGGCTTTCTGGATTTTTCTTCAATTTTTCTCTTCTCAACCTTTGTAATTCGGTTTTTCTTCTTCGTTTTTCTTCCGCATTAGCTTTTGCCATAGCTACCTAGAATAGGTGAATAAATTTTTAGATGTTTCATTTAAATCTGTGATATAAGTCGGCCGAATATCATTTCCGAAGTAAGACATCATTACCGAAGCCTATTAAGACTTCGGGGATGATGGCCTCGGAAAAGATGTTATTGAACATTTTTTAAAATTATTAGAAATCTGTTCAAATTATACCAAATATAATTATTCCAGGTAAAAGTATCAGTTATAACAAATCGAGCAAACTAAAAATATTAGGAAAAAACCAAAATTTGATACTACTTTCAAATATCTACGGAAATGATGTATAATAAATGTACGCACCTGCTTTGTGAAATATAAAAACACTTTCACTGTTTCCACTAAAAAACGTGCTTTTCCAATGGATGTCTACGTGTAACTGAGGCATAAATAGTTTTAGTTTTAGTCGTACCAAACCGAAACATCAACAAGGTTGCCAATTATGGCGCCTTTTGTGTGGTGCTTCGGAAATGAGTCAGAATGTGGTAACATATCATTTTTCCGATATTAAACTTATAAAAATTATAATGTTTCTAATAAATTACGAATTTTGATCAATATAACTATAGGCCTCGATAATGAGAGTAAATTTAAAAATTGATTAGAAACTTTTCAAATTAAAGGAATAAATGCAACAAATCTTGTGCTAGTAACAGCCTCGGAATATGATAAAAGTCACATTAAATAAAAATTATAAAATAATGACAATGGATTCTTAAAATTCTTTTTTAGGAATAATTATTGAGCTTAAATTTGCAACAAAAGACATGTAAAATCGTTAATCTGTTACTCATATTTTCGCTGTAATACAGAAGTAACAAGGTTTTCTACCTTTCTGGGAGAATGACCCATTTAACCCCATAGAATTAATTTGGGGACAACTTAAAAAAAGAATAAGGCGTCATAACGTGTTTCCCAAATTTGACGGGTTGGTTGCAAATTTGGTAAAAGAAGAAATTAACAAAGAAGAAAATTCTTAAACAACGAGTCCGACCCAATTTATTATCAATGTTGATGACAGTGAATCCGATGGTGAGGATTGAGATAGGGTGGTAAGCTTAATTAATTTATAATATTTATGACTTTATTCGCTGTGTTTTTAATTTTAGAATTAAAATTTGAGACAAAATTTTAATTAGTAACGTTTGTTAATCTCACAAGAGATCAAAAAATGAAGATATCAACCTCTATTCAAATCTAATATGCGTTATAGAAATTAAAATGTAAATTCATATTAAATAATTATACGCCATTCTCCCCTATAACGATATCCAGCTAAGTTGGTTATTGAATCTTTACACTGTGGTCCTAATAGCCAAAATATTATTTTATTTTTATGTATATGGACAGTGTACGGTGTTTTCGACATTAAACTGCTCAAAAATGTCCAGATTCATCAGCATTCCTTCTATTTGTGTTTTTATAACGTTTTTTCATTCTCATAAACAAGTGGGTTCTACTATAACTACGACTACTTTATAATGTTCCCAAGACTCAAATGTTTAACTTAAATTTCAACTTTAAACTTTTCCTAAGTAGGTAATAGTCATCTAGCTAGACGCTACATGGAAAGTTTCAAGGTTGTCAATAAATGCAAATGCAATTAGGGATTTTCCCACTGCTTCCAGTTGAGCTATCACGAAAAAGGAAGTGGAGATTTGCTCTACTAGCCGGCAATTACTTCAGGAAAAATCGATTTTTAATAAAGCTAGTAATGGCAAGGACGTGACGAGATTAGGAATTGAAATGCGACAGGAGATTTGCAATTGCGGTCGTATCTTTTTTGGTTTTTCATCAATCAAACGCATTTATTTATTCAGGAGCGCAGATTCGGTTTTGGAGTGACGGAATTAGCTTTAGGGTAACGATGATCTTTTTTAATTCTTTTTTAATCGTTTTTATACGTTGTGCAAATTGACCAACTAACGAGATGGATTGAAAATTGAAAACCAGTTTTGTAAGCTTTTAAATATTAACATAATATTTTTATTATGAGGGGAATGTTATTAATATCAATACTTACCTTTATAACACTGATCTTAGATTGAAACTGAGAATTGGCGGTTAATTGATTAACATTAACTTTAGTTTGAAAATGGCAAAGAAATCTAAAGTTTTCTGAAAGAGAAACAAAAGAAAATATATCTACGTATCCCGATCGGTATTTCAGGTAAATAAATTTATAATTATTACTATTTTTGACATAAATTACCTACGTAAAAATACATTAAAAATGATGCTGTGGCATGGAAGCGAGTCCATTTGCCACAGATTTTTGTAAATATAAAATTCATATTCATTATATTGTAATGTTTACCTCCTTAATAAAGTTAACTAACAGCTTGTAGACGGTATCGTATTCAACTGGAATTAAAGTCAGATAAGACTTTGGGCAAGTGCAAAAAGGTATTTGTGTCATACGCAGTTTCATTCACGCCGGTAAACAGGCCGGATATCTCGTGGAACTGATAGGGGTTGGTGACACATTTACACACTTGTTAGTCGGTAGATCACCTGCATGACAAAGGCATAGTCCTGGGTTTAAGGTGATTGAGGACCGTGGTTCGCAGCACACGATAAGCTGTAGGTCCCGTCCAGTTTAGGCCATTAGGTCAGAAAAGAAAAAATTAACAAACAACAACAAATAACCTGATCTTCACAATCCAGCAGGTCCACATGACGCTTTAGTAACTGCAAATTTAGCATCTCGGCCTCCCCGACTATAAGTATTCAAATGTAAAAACCCAAAAGGCAAGAGCAAGAGTGAACAATTTTCGAAAACGTCTTCTTTCGAAAAATCTGTGTAACTCGAAAAAAAAAACATATTTTGCAATTTTCAAAAATAAGCGTTTTTGGTTGCCAAGAGGGGCGCCACGGGGGCAAAGGGGGGCAGTATGCCCCCCCCCGCCCTTTAAAAATGTCGTTTTTAGCGCCCCCTTCGATTTTATAACTAGTGATGTAATTGCTGAATACCAGTCTTAGGTCAGAAAAGAAAAAATTAACAAACAACAACAAATAACCTGATCTTCACAATCCAGCAGGTCCACATGACGCTTTAGTAACTGCAAATTTAGCATCTCGGCCTCCCCGACTATAAGTATTCAAATGTAAAAACCCAAAAGGCAAGAGCAAGAGTGAACAATTTTCGAAAACGTCTTCTTTCGAAAAATCTGTGTAACTCGAAAAAAAAACATATTTTGCAATTTTCAAAAATAAGCGTTTTTGGTTGCCAAGAGGGGCGCCACGGGGGCAAAGGGGGGCAGTATGCCCCCCCCCGCCCTTTAAAAATGTCGTTTTTAGCGCCCCCTTCGATTTTATAACTAGTGATGTAATTGCTGAATACCAGTCTTAGGTCAGAAAAGAAAAAATTAACAAACAACAACAAATAACCTGATCTTCACAATCCAGCAGGTCCACATGACGCTTTAGTAACTGCAAATTTAGCATCTCGGCCTCCCCGACTATAAGTATTCAAATGTAAAAACCCAAAAGGCAAGAGCAAGAGTGAACAATTTTCGAAAAATCTGTGTAACTCGAAAAAAAAACATATTTTGCAATTTTCAAAAACAAGCGTTTTTGGTTGCCAAGAGGGGCGCCACGGGGGGCAAAGGGGGGCAGTATGCCCCCCCCCCCTTTAAAAATGTCGTTTTTAGCGCCCCCTTCGATTTTATAACTAGTGATGTAATTGCTGAATACCAGTCTTTTAGTTTATTATTCAGAGAACTTAAAGATAATAATAATAAAATGCCTTTATTTAGTATTGTGATATACAATACAGTAAACAATTTAAAGAAGCGAAGTCTAGCTTAGCTACTCCACTTAACCCGTCATACAATATATACAATAAGAAAATTTGGTTTACGCAGAATAAATTTTGTATAATAAACGATTGACAATGCCAAAATTACCGATAAAACATGTTTGGGCCATTTTTGGGGGAAAAGGACATTTTTAGGATATAAATGGACGTAGAATCTACAAAAAAAAAATCTAAAAAATTAAAATTTGGTTTACGCAGAATGAATTTTGTATAAGAAACGATTGGCAATGTCAAAATTACCGAAAAAAAAAATGTTTGGGCCATTTTTTAATGAAAAAGTGAGTTTTTTAGAATATAAATGGACCTACAATCTACAAAAAAAATTCAAAAAAATTCAAATTTGGTTTACGCAGATATAAGAAATATCCTGTCATTGCTTAGATTTTTCTGTCGTTCTGGACGAGTTTAAAAATATTACTACTGTAAATAATAACATATATAGGTATTCTATTATTTTTTTTTTATGAAAAATACAGTATTACTTTAAATACATATGCCCCCTCCGCCCTTAATTTTTAGCACCGCCACTGCTGCAAATATCATGTCATAATATGAAAAATTGAAAAAGTTATAATAAAACCAAAACATGACGATTTTTGACGGCCTTTTTCGATATATCTCGAAAAGTAATTCGACAATCGATAGTTACAAGATGGCCAATAAAAAGATCTTTTATTATCGATAACTTCCACATTTACTATTTTTCGATTCAACAAGACGTTTCTTTTTATTTACAAAAACCGTTTTTTTTTTTCAACTTTACGAATATTAATTTCGCTAATGAAATCTTTGACTATTTTGACAGTATTTTTCTTACATCGCTGTATTTTTTGTTTTCAAGTAACAATTTACGCAAATTATGACAGATTGATTGGTTGTCTATGAAATCTGTAGGAAATGATTTATTTCCTTCGGGTTCGGTCGTAGGAAATTAATATAATATAATAATAATTTATTCAGTGAAAATGTATTTATTTATTTAAGTTTAGCAAATTTTATGATTAGTTTAGTTTTAGTAAAAGTACAGTAATAGTAATACTAATAGTGCAGTCGGTACTGTACGCAGTGTCAAACCCCATAAAACTAAAAGTTGCGCATGGGGTTATCTTCTTTGCAATACAGCATCCAATCGTCCTAAATAGAAAATAAAAAATAATCAATTTACACTACTTGAGGACCTTATTACATCAAAAATTTTAAATTACACTAGAAATTAATATTTTATTGTTTAAAACCTAATTACACTAAAAAGGAAAACTGCATTCTTGACTCTAATCAATAAGTTTATGAATTTGTTTTCGATCCGAATTCAATAGAAACTTTTTAAACACACATTTTACGAAATTTACTGAGTTTATAACTTTTAAATATATCTTGTACACTTCAGGCAAATAGTTATATAATTTAGCTGCAAGAAAATAATATCTTTGACTGAAGGATTTATTAGATCTGATGGTTTGTGTATTTAGATTGCTTTTTGTTATTGTATTATAGTTATTTTTAGATGTGCTGCCGTCTACGATTAGAAGAGAGTATTGACAATTACTAAAAGCAAAAAATTCCCGGTGTATTGGGGTTGCATACACAATTTGCATTGTGTGTTGCAAAGCTTTTATTTGACTGATTCTAGTCAAAATGTCACTCTCTTCTTTCGTATCCCTTTCAGAGATTAATACGAAGTTACAAAACGAGTAAGGAATTTAATTTATCAGATTCGACATCCCAAGACCGGTTTCTGCCTTTCGGCTTCGTCAGTTAGGCTTTTCGAATCCAATAAATAAAATTCCAAACTCGTACAAGTCAATAGCTATATCCGCTATAAGATAAAATTTTTAGATGTGCTGCCATCTATGATTAGAAGAGAGTATTGACAATTACTAAAAGCAAAAAATTCCCGGTGTGAGTGAGTGATATTTTGACTAGAATCAGTCAAATAAAAGCTTTTAAAATTTTTAAAATTTTATCTTATAGCGGATATAGCTATTGACTTGTACGAGTTTGGAATTTTATTTATTGGATTCGAAAAGCCTAACCGACGAAGTCGAAAGGCAGAAACCGGTCTTGGGATGTCGAATCTGATAAATTAAATTCCTTACTCGTTTTCTAACTTTGTATTAATCTCTGAAAGGGATGCGAAAGAAGAGAGTGACATTTTGACTAGAATCAGTCAAATAAAAGCTTTGCAACACACAAGGCAAATTGTGTATGCAACCCCAATACACCGGGAATTTTTTGCTTTTAGTAATTGTCAATACTCTCTTCTAATCATAGATGGCAACACATCTAAAAATTTTATCTTATAGCGGATATAGCTATTGACTTGTACGAGTTTGGAATTTTATTTATTGGATTCGAAAAGCCTAACTGACGAAGCCGAAAGGCAGAAACCGGTCTTAGGATGTCGAATCTGATAAATTAAATTCCTTACTCGTTTTCTAACTATTATAGTTATGTTCAATACTCATTTTATTTGTCGCGTTGATTTGATTTCAGTTATAACAACATCAGTTTTTTTTACATATCTTTCTCGGCTTTTGTCTTTAGATTTTCCCATGAATTGTCCTGGTACAGGATAACAGTATCATCAGCAAAACTCTAGATTTGACCAGATGTTTTTATAGTAAATAAACTATTTATGTATATTATGAACAGCAAAGGTCCTAAAATAGTTCCTTGTAGTACTCCCATTTTTATTTCGATTTCCTCACTTTCTATATTATTTATCCGGACCATCTGCTTTCTTTTTAATAAATAGTTATGCATTAAATTAAGCAGCACTCGTTTTACTGAGTAACTGAAAATGGTTAACAGTATCAAATGCCTTGGCAAGATCTAGGAATACTGCAAGGGCTTTTTTATTGTTATTCAAACGTTTATAAATTTCAGTTGTCAAAGAACTTATAGCATCGGTTGTTGATATTCCTTGCTGAAAGCCAAATTGTTGGGAGGAGATTAGTTTGTGTTTAGTCATAAAAGATGTTAATTGATTATATAGAGCTTTTTCAAATATTTTAGTTAGACAGGTAATAAAAGATATTGGTCTATAGTTTGTTAGATTTTAGTTAGACAGGTAATTAAAGATATTGGTCTATAGTTTGTTAGATTTCTTTTATCACCTTTTTTATACACTGGTATTACAACAGATATTTTAAATTGGTGTGGACATATGCCTTTTTCAAATATTTTTTTAGACGGAAGGTAATAGGGGCAGCAATTTCATTTATCACATTTTTTAAAATTTCTGCTTTTATGTTGTCAATTCCGGGTGCTTTATTTGGCTTTAGCGAATTAATAATTAATTTTATTTCATTTTCTGTTACTGATGCCAAATAAAAGGATTTATTAAAGATATTTCGCCGAGGACTTTGAGAGTTTGGATTAGTTATGTTTTTAGAATATTGTTCACCTACGTTTATGAAGAAGTTATTAAATAAATGAGCTATTTGCTGACTACCGCAAACTATTTTTTGTTTTTCATCATATACTTCATCGATTTTATTTACTTGTTCTTTTTCATCTCATTCTTTTATCGTTTTCCAAAGTGATTTAGAAGTATTTTTATTTTTTTTCAATTTGTTTTTGATAGTACATTTTCTTTGCCTCGGTAATAAGTTTGTTTAATTTATTTCTGTATGTAATAGAGGTACTCTTCTTTTCTGGGTTATCAGGATTTTTTTTATAATTTTTATACAGGTTATTTTTTTGTTAATTGACTTTACTAATGCTTTAGTTATCCACTTTTTTCTTTTAAATTCTACTCTTTTAATTTTTATTTCATTGGTATTTTGCACAATTGCGTCTGATAGAGTTTTTATAATTTCTTCAGTGATTTGATTAACATCATCAATTTCATAAATGTATGTCCAGTTTTTATTACACAAATCAGATTTTAATTTATTATAATCAGTTTTTTTTTATGAATTTATTAGTAGCTGGAAGAATATCCATTTTGCTCTTAAGAGCACAGAATGTGGCTTTGTGGTCAGTTATATTTAGGCCTATAACGGCTGAGATTAAGTTATTTTCTAGAGGAATATTTGTTTTTATTAGCATATGGTCGATACAACTTTTAGAATTTCCTTGTATATGTATGTAACTTGTACTTTTCTTTATAATCGTAGAAAAACGAACATAAATTATGATTTATTAGTTATACAATATATTTTTTAATTGCTTCAATAAACCATCATCCGAGAACGGTATTCTAGTTGAGTGGTCCAGCCTCAATAACTTTTTTCGTATATTCGCTATATTTATAATAGGCATTTCGGCGGAAAAAATGGATGTAGCCATTCGCGTATAGAATTTGAAAGTAAAAAAGCGTGTAAGCACGGAGGTATATTTGATAGAAAAAATATTACAGGGTGACTTCAATATTTCAATTTAAAAAAAGGCTGAGGTGTTTTTGAAAGAAAAATATTACAAGATACATTTATCAAATATCAACTTTCAGAAAAATAGCACAGGGTGACACTAATATCTTATGGTAATAAATAATATACTTTTTATAAATGTCAAGTACCGTAGAATGGGGATACATTGATCAATTTTTTAGTTCAAAGTGAAATAACTTTTGCTCCTTCAGCATTAAAATTTGCAAAAAAAACTGCAATATCGGTTTTTATTTTACTAACGATTTTGAAAAAATGGAAGCAAACAATTCAAAAACACTCGAGAAAAAAAATAAAGAGTTGATGATCAAAGTTCTACCTGAGATTGGGGTTACTTTGATCATCCTAGCGTTTTCAACGGAATATTAAAGTAACCCCACTAGAAAGGTTTAAAAAAATAATAAAATTTTTTTCCCATTTCTCTGAGGGCAGAAATGCAATGTGGGGTAAGTTTGATCACACTAAAAACCTTTCTACCAACTAATCTTTATTCATTATAAAAGGAACAGAAATAAACTTAAATAACAATTTCAAATTTATAAAAGATATTATCATTTTTCTCCAAAGAGGGATTTGGTAAAATCTTAATAATATGCCCCTTTCATTGGTCTACATTTTAAACCCGCTGATGTTGAACACCAAGTAATTAGCTCAGGTCTTTCGGACCATGAAGCAGTTTTTGCCAAATTTGCGGTACCACGCGCAGCCCCAAAAAAAGTCAGTCAGTTGGGTAGAATTTTCTCTCAGCGTAATTTTGAAAAATTTTATAACTTGTGTCTAGCTACCAATTGGAATGGTCTTTCTGAAGATATTAACTCTAAATTCTTGGACTTCCTAAATAAAATAATTAAGTGTTTCAATACAGCATTTCCCCTTCGCCCCATTAAAACTAAACGTCATAAACCTTGGACAACTAAAGGAATAAGAATTTCTTCAAAAAATATGAGGTCACTTATGTATATTAAAAAATTCTCAGATAATCCCCTAATATTAAATTATATCAACAACTACAGAATACTGTATCGGAGAATTATCGAATCTACTAAGAAAAACTATTATAAAAATAGCATCTCAAGACCTAAAAACTCTTCCAAAGAAACCTGGTCTATTATAAATGACTTAAGAAATAAAACCTGTTCTTCAAACACTGTTAATCCTAGTCCTGATGAACTAAACAATTATTTTGTTAATGTAAGTAAGAATATCAGCTCTAACATAGCTCCGGGCCAGGATGCTCCTACCTACTAGAAGGGTCACTAATAGTTTCTTCCTAGGGCCAGTAGATAAGCACGAACTAGTGCAAACCATAAACAGCATTCAAAATAAATCTTCCTGTGGAAATGATGGCTTGTCCACTAAAATATTTTCAAATATACCTGATATAGTAATTAACATTTTAACTTCGCTGATTAATGAATCCTTCGAATCTGGTATCTTTCCGAGCTGTCTAAAAACAGCTATAATAATCCCACTTCATAAGGGCGGCGACAAAACCGAAACTTGTAACTATAGACCTATTGCTCTATTACCTACCTTATCGAAGATAATAGAAAGGCTAATGAAAAATCGCCTACTGCCCTTTCTTTTCAAACAAAACATCATAACACCTCATCAATATGGTTTCCTTCCTAAAAAATGCACTAGTGACGCAATGTTTTCCGTTCTTAATGAAATATATACATCACTTAATGATAAACTTTTCACAACTTCAGTATTTTGTGACTTTGCAAAGGCCTTTGATTGTGTTAATCATGAAATCTTAATTAAGAAACTACAAATTTATGGCGTACGG